>JAHWXV010208752.1:0-12242 GCA_024586415.1 Phrixothrix hirtus | reverse complement strand
TAGGTATTCTGGCAGCTGGACATCATCTCTCCTTTCTTTTATTTCTATCACGTGGACGCAGGTAAGAGCGATTTGAAGCGTGGCAGACACGAGAGGTTTGGCGAGTTTTGTTACAAATTTTGGGTGACAACATATAAAAACAATTAACAGTAACTTTTAATTAATAATACTCGGTGAGTTCAACTTTTAAAAACAAATCTCACTTCTGACAACTATGTAGCGAAACTAGTTAATTGTTTTAAATTCTTTTTTATATTCACTAGTATTAGGATTATTTATATACACTTATTTATTTAAACATTTATTTCACAATACAATAACAACACACGTTTATATTTCTATTTATATATAACAGTAAATAACAGGACAAGATTCTAATTAAAACTAAAACTAAGGGAATTCAATGTGCTATTTATATAGAAATGATAAATTCCCAAAAGCAAAGGAAGAATCTAGAATAATTAGTTATAATAACGACGTAATAAATTGCAATGCCATAACTCATTGCTAACCTTGAATTTAATTGACAGATATCGATTACCGAAATGAGACATTTGTGATTACAACACCTATCTTAATTATAAGACACCTTCTGAATTTTTCCCGAATGTTGCAATAAGTTTTTATTGTTTAAGTCTAATGGAGAATTCTAGAAACATCCAGCACCTTTAGAATAAAATAGATGATGTAATCCCAAATGACTCATTGCGGTAACCGATATCTGTCAATTCAATTAGGTCAGCAATGAGTCATAGCAATGTAATTTATTACATCATTATTATGACTAATATCTTATTCTACACCATTCCATCACAATCTAGAATTAGTCTTTTCTATATAAACAGTAGATTAAATTCCCTTAGTTTAGTTTTTATTAGAATCTTCTATTCTTAGTTATTGATAAACTTAAATATAAATATACAATGTTTTTGGCAAGCTCTCCTATTCTTTGCGCTCTTTATTCTCTTTTACAATTTCTTCATTCATATTCAACCATCTCTTTCTCGGTCTACACCTACCTAGTTTTCCATTCATACCTGTCCCATATATTCTCTTTGTTAAGCGTTCATTACTCATTCGTTGCACATGTCCAAACCATCTTAACGCACTTCTTTTGTACAGTTTAGGTAGTGTCTCCTTCATCTGGCACGTATCCATCACTCATTTATTCCTTACTCTGTCACGTCTCGTTTTGCCACATGCAACTCTTAGGTAAATACATAAAAGATATTACTAAAGAGATACCGACAAAATATGAGGAGGTAACCAAGAAGTGTGATGAACTACATCAAATGTTTATCCTTCTGACAGTAAATAAAGAAGTCAGCATGCCTAAGAAGGAGGTGGCACTAGTTTCTCATGAACAATTAATCGAAGCAAATATATAGCAAGTTGAACATTTGGCTGTTATTGAAAATAGCATGCCAAGTACTAGAAGACACGTTACGTTAAAGCGGCCATCTATGATGGGAAGACATCTTGGGTCAATTACCACAAACAGTTCGTGGCAGCAGCATCATCGAATGGATGGACGAGGATGGAGGAAAATGCAATTGCCTTAACAGTGGCTCTATGTGTGGATGCTTTAGACGTTCTAGAAACAATACCGGACGATCTACAGAATAACTACGATTACCTTGTTTCACGATTAGAAATCCGATATGGAGATAAACATCTGCAACAAGTCTACTGTGCCCAGTTAGGAAACCGTGTACAGAAACTTGGAAGGAACCCCTAGGAATTGGAGCCTGAAACTGCACAGCTAGTAATATTAGCATACTCAACGGTTCCAGAAAGTTTTATTGAGCAAATTGGGGTACAAACGTTTGTCATTGATTGATACACTAGAATTTGAAAAGGCCAAACAAGTGTCGAAGGGCCATGCTCGTGTTCGAGCCATTGAGGAAGATAAAACGAATGCTGAGACTTTAGAAGAAACAGTATTAAGACTAATCAGAGCCCACAGTCCAATAGGATGTAAGCTGCAATGCTTGAAGTATGGTAAATGGGGACATATACCGAAAAATTGTCAAGAAGCTATGGCCAGTCCCGCCGATAGCACAAAGCACCGCGAAAACTAGAAAAGATCGATATGAAGGGACGAATATCGATCTCTGCTAGCCAAGTCCCGGAAGGCACCATCCAAGTGGCATCGTTAAAACATAAACCGGATAGTTTTTACATAAATGGAACAATTGCAGGGAAGAATTGCCAAACGATGATGGACACAGGAGCAACTAAAACAATAGTAAAACCGAACGTTGTTGGGAATGGAAGATTATTGGCGTTATAGCTACGATTACGTACAGCTACAGGAACCCGTGGAACCATTCATGGTGAAATTATTATAGATATAGAGATCAGTTGTAGTAAGTTAACGCAACGCATGGTAGTAGCTGATATCGAGGAACCTGTTATATTTCGTATGGATATAATGTCTGAGTTTGGCTTTGCGTTATACTTAAAGAATCATATCATACGAGTCGATGATGAAGAGATATCTATTACTAAGCGAGATGGCAATACAATAAAAATAATCCTAACCGAAGAAGTGACACTACCACCAAGCAGCGGAACAATAGTTATGGGCCAACCGGATGCAGAATTTCGGGTGAGATGTATAGGAATTTTACAAACCAGCAACATAGGTATTGGTAGTGGAATTTTAGATAGAAGAGCGTCGACCAAGACCAAGGAAACAATACCTGTTTGCTTGATGAATGTCAATACCTTCCAAACAACTCTAAAGAAGGGCGCCGAATTAGAAACATGCTCACATATCCCATCTGTGGTACGTTGCACAAAAACCAATGAGAAGGCTTGGCATATGAAAAATTTATCTAAGCTGCATGCCACATTCGAATCCTTAGATAAAGATTTAACGCATAAACAAAAAAAAACAAATCCACCCAACTGATCCAAAAATATTCTGAGATATTTACCACAGACCGTGATTTGAAAGGAAGAACAAATGTTGTAACGCACACAATAAATACCGCTAATGTCCAACCAATACGTCAACCTCCAAGGAGGTTGCCTGTACTCAAACGAAAAGAAACCGAATAGATAATCAAAGACATGGCTTGTGAAGGGGTGATAGAGCCATCTAGTAGTCCTTGGGTATAACCAGTTGTATTGGTTAAGAACAAATATGGTAGCACTCGATTCTGTGTAGATTATTGTCGTTTAAACAATGTGACCAAAAACGACAGCTATCCTCTGCTCAGAATTGACAACGCCTTAGGTACGCTTTCTGGCTCCAAATGTTTTTCGACCTTATGTATGAAAATTGGGTATTAGCAAGTCGGTATTGAGCCTGGGGACTGGGAAAAAACATCGTTCTCTATTGTATCTGGGCCCTGGCAGTTCACTCTAAGGCCTTTTGGCTTGTGCAATGCACCAGCGACGTTTGAAAGACTAATGGAATTGATCCTGAAAGGATTGTCTTGGCAATCATGTTTAGTATACTTGGACGATGTCATAGTTATTGGAAAGCCCTTCGACGAACTCCTGAAAAATTTCGAAAAGGTGTTTCATAGACTACGAAGTACACATTTACAACTTAGTCAGAAAAAGTGCAATTTGTTTCAAAGCAAAGTGAAATACTTGGGTCATGAAATCTCTGAAAAGGTGTGACACCCGATCCAGAGAAAATTAAGTATGTACGAGAATGGCCAGAACCGAAAGATAAAAATGAATTAAGAAACTTCCTGGGGTTATGCACTTACTATCTTCGATTTGTACGTAGATTTGCAGACATTGCAAAACCACTTACAAAACTTACTGATGAAGACCAGCCATATTTGTGGAGCAATAGCTTCCAGGAGTAATTTGAAACACTGAAACGATCATTGATAACGGTACATATACTTGGTTACCCTAGAATAGAAGGAAGGTTTGTCCTAGATACGAATGCTAGTCGCGTCGCCATCGATGCAGTTCTATCGCAAATTCAAGACAGACAGGAACGAGTAATTGGGTATTTTAGCAAAGTGTTGTTCAAACCTGAGAGGAACTATTGTGTTAGGTACAAAGAATTGCTAGCGATGATAAAGGCAGTTGAACATCTTTACAGATACCTTTATGGACGAAATTTCTTATTAAGAACTGTTCACGTAGCGTTGAAATGGCTCCTGCAGTTTAAGAATCCAGAAGGCCAAATAGCGAGATGGATTGAACAGCTACAAGAGTATGATTTTGGAGTTGAACATTTTGTCGGAAAAATTCATAGAAATGCTGACGTTTTATCAAGACGGCCTTGCGCAGAAGATTGCAAGCACTGTACTCGGTTGAAGTCAATAGTTGGAAGATCTTATTATCAACTGTACTACTGTAAATAACGATGACTGGAAGCCGGATAATGTCAAACAAGAACAAGAAAACGACCCATACCTGAAGGTGCTATTAAAATGGAAGAATGAATGCCGAAGACCATGTTGGGAGGAAGTGGCCTCATTTAGTCCCATTGCTAAGGCATATTGGTTCCAATGGGACTCCTTGCTAGTTCAGGACGCCGTTTTGAATAGAACCCTGGAAACAGAGTAGAAATTCTACGACAGCTTAGTGATTGTCCATCAGGAGGGAATATGAGAGTAAAGAAAACGCTGGAAAATGTTCGTGAAAGATTTTATCGTATGAACTGCAAGGATGATCTTAAGGAATGTGCCGAAAATATGTAACATGTGCGTCTGGGAATGGTCCATTGGGGAGGCGAAGAGCACTGATGACGTAATATAATGTGGGTAGTCAACTCGAAAGAGTCGCCATTGTAATAGCTGGTCAATTTCTAGAAACCGAAGCAGGAAACAAATACATTCTGGTTGCAATAGACTAGATCTTGGTAAAAGAATGTTTAGTCGTTTTGGGATTCCGTTAGAATTATGTTCAGACTAAGGAAGAAATTTTGAGTCAGCCTTGTTCTAAATCCTCTGCCAACAGTTGAAAATACGCAAAACCAAAATAACTGCTCTTCCCCCACAGTTAGATGGAATGGTAAAACGCATGAATCGAACAATGGAAAAATATTTGTCAAAAGTTGTATCGGACCATCAAAGAGACTGGGACCATTACTTACATCTGTTCCTGATGGCATATCTGTCAGCTGTACACGAAATGACAGGAAAGAGTATTTTTTGGGCGTGAAATGAGACTACCGCGTGATTTATAGTTTGGTAGTAAGTTTGGAGAGGAGGAGGTCGCTGGAAATTCGTATGCTGTAAGCTTACGAATGAAACTAAATTCCATACATGAGAGAGTTCGCAATAACGTCCGATTGCCGGCGATCGAATTAAAGTCCAGTATGGTGTAAGTTCGAAAATGGGAGGATTTCAGCCCAACGATCTAGTCTGGTTGTACCAACCTTAACGACGACGAGGTCTAGCTCCCAAATTGCAAAGATCTTGGGAAGGTCTGTATAAAGTGATAAAAAGGTACACCGATGTAATCTACCGAATTATGAAATTTCCCAGAGGAAAGTTCAAAGTAGTTTACATGAATCAGTTAGCCCCATACGCTGGGAGGAACGCAGAACCGGAACAGCAAGAATGTGTGCAAAGGGCGAACTATTTTGAAGTTGAAGAATTAGGAGTCAAAAACAGCGAACAATCATTTACTGACTTTAAGACAACCACAAAGCTAGATTTGGGGTTACCTCCGAGGACTACAGAAATCTGTTTGATGTACCAGAGGAGTGCCCCTTAGCCCATTGTTTCGCTAAAGACGTTCGAATGTCCTGTGGCATCGCAGTTAAGTTTAAAAAGAGGTATGGTGGCGTAGAAGAAATACTGCAACAAGAGCCAGAAATTGGAACAGCGTGTCACTTACTACGCCGTCACCGTCAAGGTGTGCGAAGTATTTACTACCTTGTAACGAAAGCATTATTCTATCAAAAGTGACGTTATGAAGACTTGTGGAATGCGTTATGAGAACACATTTGTGCCGGTGCTTGTAGAAAGTTACGTGTAACAAAGCTCGGCTATAGTCTATACCAGCTTAATTGGCGCATGGTACGTAATATGTTGAAGGTAGTGTTTCAAGGCACTGGAATCAAGATCCTGGTAGGTAGTTGGAATCCAAAAGGCACTTTATCAACGACGAAATCTGTGGACTGCCATTTTTTCAAGAAATGGGGCTGCAAGTATGGGTCGAAGTGCAGATTCCGACATACGCCAAGAAAGGTATAACCATCGCAAGTGCAAAGTCCAAGGTCACTGTTACGGGATGTAACAGTCTTAAGGAGGGGGCAGTTCAACGAAAATTAGGAACAATAAAATCTAATGGAAAATTCTAGAAACATCCAGCGCCTTCTTTAGAATAAAATAGATGATGTAATCCCAAATGACTGATTGCAGTAACCGATATATGTCAATTCAATTAGGTCAGCAATGAGTCATAGCATTGTAATATATTACATAATTATTATGACTAATATCTTAAATATTTAAATAAATAACTGTATATAAATGATTTAATCTTAGTGAACATAAATAAACATTTTTAGAGCAATTAACTAGTTTCGTTATAATATAAAATTTATGCGATTACCCATCTATGTACTTACAGCATCCACTTGATAAATTTTTATTATCGTTATAAATGTTATACAAATTTTTTTTGCGTTTTTTGAAAGAGGTTTTCTATTTAAAGAATTATGGCTTTGCCCTTGGAAATATATATATATAACGACGAACCTTGCTTAACTTTTGCGATCGATATAAATGTAACAATAGCGTTTTGGAATTTTTGTAAAAGAAACAAACGAATAACCCCAAAAATAATAGTAGTTATATACATTTTATGTTTATTGAATGTATAATATACAACTATTTATATTCAATTCAGTTACTTCACAGTTATATAAAATGCATCATAACTTCTACAGTTACAAATTAATTGTTTGTTTACAAAAGTCAATCCGAACATTGCCAATCCAAAAAAAGTATACATAAAATCCTCTAGATCGCCAGTATGTTCAATATAATAGTATATTAGAAAACATGTTTCATATGACATGTTTTTATCAGACGAATTTTCTTATGAACGAGTATGATAAAACGCCTTATGAAACGAGAATTTTATACTATTTTATATATTTGCTAAAAACCTTTTAAAATTATATATTCCATGTTAAAAAGAAGGCCATTATGAACTCAAAATGGGTTTCGATATGTGCTCATTTTGATATGGAAATATAGATAAAGAATTTTTTGAATTTTAAAACTTAAAATGTGCAAATTAAAAAAATATTATAAAAAACTCGTTTGATAAGGCGTTTTATCACACTCGGCACTATTGGAAACTCGCTCGTTTTCTTTGACTTGTGCAGTAAAGTCTATGTTATGAAATTAATTTTTTAAATTACTATTATAGCATTCTATTTTAGGATGCCAAAAAATGGGGTTTGACACTATACGAGTAAGCTTATATTTTTATTGTGCAAAACCAAAAATTTAAAATCAGTTTGACTGGTATAAAAACATATGAAACAATTTAATCGCTATTTGTAATTAGGTAAACACACATTTTAATAACTTATGGCGTTTGTCTTTATAAATGCAAAGCAGTAATATCTTCTCTGTATACTTATAATTGTCGTTCCATTCTTGTGTCCGAACTAGTCAGAGGTCTTTACGTTAGCAATGTCGCCTTGGAAGTTCAAATCATTATTGCCAAATTTATCCCAGATATGTCGCGTCGGTGGGGTTCATCTCATCTAAATCAATCTTTGCGGGATTTGAACATATATTGTCATCCACTATAACAAAAGTGCGCCGTATTTGACATCCTGGTAGTACCATAATTAATTGAATAACCATGTTCGTATGTGCGAATTGGTCCAAGCCCCGTGCGAAGTTGACTCATTTTGAAAAGTTTTATGCGAGAAGCATGCTTTTTTCAATGTACATCCGGCCACGTTCCCTCCAGATAGATATTCGTGCATCGTAATTGTATAGTATAAATTTAGATACATATATGAAGTATACCATCAAAAGTCCAAGTCGTATGTGCCTTGGCCCACATTTTTCCAAAATTTTGTTGTTTCCTTTCCAAGTGAAAATATTTAGAAGACCCGACTCTTTCAATCAACATCGTGTAGTCTTCTTCTAGTGTCAGAAGTAGATGCCCAAATGCTAATTACACTTTAATGTCATTTATGGTAGCTGTTCGATGTCTTCGAGTTCTAAGTATCTTTCCTAAATAAAAAGCGAATTAACCTCGATTACCACCATATAGCGTGTTAACATTTGCGCACGTTCTACAATGCTAGAAGTTACAGTATGGTAACCTAACACTCTTTGATTATACTCTTCACCCCTATGCATATCGGCATTGTAAGAAGTCAAATCAAATATTTCTTGTACCAAGTTCTTCAAAACAATTATACCCAACTACCCTCGGTAACGTAGTTATTAATTAAACAGTTTGTTTGGTAGTAACGTTATCTTTATCACCAAAGTGATCGTTTTAATAAGTTTAAAACAATGTTCATACAGTGTCGAACATAAATAACCACTTTAGTAAATCTTTAGTAAGAATTATTCAGGATTTTACTTATTTGAGGCGCAGTGCATTAAAGGGTAGTTGTCATTAATGTAAAAGTATGAAAGTTACAAAAACTTTTCTATATAAAAAGTAAGCATTATCTCAAATTAAACAACTTTTTCAAACAAGAATTGATTTAGAAGCAATACAGCAGGTATTTAATAATTTGGAAATTTGATGTATATAATTTATGGTCATTATCTGACATAACAACAGTAATTTATAATAGAATTATGGACGCGGAGTGTTTGATATAACCATTTGATATAGTAATTATCATTGTGCCGTTAATATAAACAACAAACAACGGAAACTTTCTAGAAGCAAATTATGCTTTTGTTGAATCACGGGATAGCAATCCGAAACACTTTATCACGCTTGGGACTTTTATTATAATTACAAAATGGCTACACTTTATCTTCCGTCTAATATAAAGATATATTCTCATGATAACATGTACATTTGTAATTTTTGTAACTGTTTGTAACAATCAGTTCCGTCGGTTTCAACGACTTTCCATTTAAACATGTTTTAAATATCTGTAGCAACAATGGCGTCAAGTTCCGCGACTCGTGACTATTAAATGCATATATAATTTACTATTTCACAATGTTTAATTTGTTTTTTATACCTACCTTCCGAGTTCGAATTGACAGCTTTTTGTGTTATTTTTTGAGAATTAGAAACTAACTACATTGCTAAATACTAAAAACTTTTCCATTAAGTTTTCTAATAGCGGCATTCTTAGGATAAAAACGTCTCGAATTCATATGTAATTAAAATACTACAAATTCTTTTTTATCGATTTATTTAAGAAAAGATATCAAAACAAGTTTTAATTATCTTTTACAAGTAGATGCTTTAAATAATTAAAAGGGAATTAGAAGAATTCTTAACCTTGCCTTGTAACAGCTTTATTGTATATAAATTGACTTTCAAGTTTCATCGAAAACAGTAGCTTTGTTACAAGGGCTGTCGTTACATAGAGTTGAACAAAACCCACAGGAAAACTTTCTCTCACCTCGATGAACGCATGGAAGCAGCAATGACGGAACGCTTGTCGGGAGCTGCAAGGGTTGTTCGGCAATGTGCTAATGAGAGGGTCTTGCTAGTGACCCCATCCGTCAGTCCCGACACCTCCATCCCAACACCCGGCCACCCACACCGCACTAAACGCGTTAGCGGCGCTACCAGAGCTCCCTAATAAATTCTAAAGTAACAAACACCCGAGCGCGCAGCTAAGCGGATTGTAATCTTTCCCACTGGTGATATTTCACTACCCAGACCCGGCTATCTATATCAGTGTGACACAGAAATATCGCCCCATTTTATATTTTGAATCTATAAAATTGCGTTTATATCTATTGTAAAGTTATAGAAACACACACTTACTTTTAGCAAAGTTTTTTGTTTATTTATTTTAAACTGAGACGAATGAAAAACTTTGTAATCTCCTGCATCCGTACTTATTCGGTAAATTTACTTCCATTATAGAATGTCATACATTGTTCAAATATATTAATTTGATATTACGTCCTGTACTAATGAAATCGGTACATTCTTCCCAATTATAATAAAAATGGATTAACATTGTAACTGTAAATTTAATTATATTCGCCTAATAAGAAAATTAACGACCTAATTGGCAGCAAGCCACTTTTTGGCAAACCATCTGCGTAAGAACATATTACATATTACAAAAAGATATTTAAAAAAATTGCTCTGTATGTATATAATAGGTAACTACTAAATTTGAATGTTATAATATACAAAACCTTCGAATAATTTTGAGTGATAGGAATACTAGGGCCATCTGCTAATTTGAGGTGACATTAAACAAATCTTTTACTTCATAAACACCAATGGATGTATTATGTATTTTTATCGAGTAAACCATTATTCTATAAAGGTAAAGCATGAATATATGCATAAATTACGTATAAAATTCATATCGACCAACTTATTTGAATGCTGCTAGCAGTTATCACCTGAAGCTAGTAGATGTCGCCCATATTTCTGTCGTCACCTAAATACATTATTAATGATCGAAGTTCCAGTATTATAGATTATAGTATTAATATCTGTTGCTAGAGTTTCATTTTCACACCTTTGATTGCGCTCGTTTATATTTACATTTTTCTTTTTGGATAAAAATACAAGCGACTTCGATATCGGAAAATGTATCTTTGTCTATCTCATTTTTTAAAATTCCATGAAAATTTATTATAGAGAGCTTTATTTCTTACTCTGCAAATTTTTAAATAGTAAACGAGTTATTCCATAAAATCCAAAGCACCGTTTTCAATTTTTAATATGAAAATTAGTCGAAAATCAACCTGGAGTGGGTAGTTACAAAAGCAATAATAAAACAATCTGGTGTGAGACAACACACGACTTTCTCTTACGTATATGTGCAAACGGTGTCCCCAAATGATTAAATTATTATTTAAATTTATGTTGGAAACGATAATTCTAATAATCACCCATCCAAGATCTGGACACGTGAAAGGCTGCTTAACTATTGCAATTTTCTCTGATAATTTGCTTCAGCACATTTTTTCAGAGAAACCGTTAAGTTCACCTAAAAGGGCATTAAATGCGTAATAACCATAGCAAGTTTTAAAAATGTTAGAACAGTTTTCGAGAAAATTGCAAAAAAAACCTAAAAATTGCTAGAATAAAGTGGCACTTCCGGTCATTCATTTTTAACTAAATTCCTCACGTCTCACGTGCGGAAGATAAAAAACTAGAATATAAAATTTCATTTTCATATGGTGCTTAGTTTTAGAGATATATTGTTCAAAGTTAATACTTTAAGTACTTCTGGTTACTAGATTTTCGAAAATTTATTAAAGACACCTCTTGATTCATATAAAACGGAATGAAGTAGATAAGAAATATACTAAGTTTTAAAAACATTGTTACAGCCAATTACAAGAAAATCGCGAAAAACAAATATTCGGAAAGTACCTAAAAATGAAAGAAATAAAATGGAACTTCCGATTGTTCGACTTTAACCAATTTCTTGATTTGGCATAAAAAGGTAGTTACGACCCCAAATAAAAATTGTCATCTAGCTAGGACTTTTAGTTTCATAGTTGTTTTATTTAGAGTTAACGGTGAATGTACTTCTAGTTACGCGATTTACGGAAAAGTTTCTGAGAAATAGCTTAAACTATATGAAAGGCCATTAAATGGCTGAGAAATTTTATATCTTGAAAAAATCGTTACAGCGAAAAACGATAAATTCGGAAAATATCTAAAAATAAGAGAAATGAAGTTGACTTCCGGTTATTCGATAGTAACCAAATTTTTAATTTAGCATAAGAACGTAGTTTGGACCTCAAATATAAATTTTCATTTATCTAGAACTTTTAGTTTCATGATTATTTTATGCACAGTTAATGGTAAGACTACTCCCGTTTACTCATTTTACGGAAAATTTAGGGAGAAACCATGTCAATTATATTAAAGTACATTGAATTTCTAAGAAATAAAATAAATTTGAAAAATAATCGTTATAGACGATTTCGAGAAAATCGCGAAAAACAAAAAAATTACAAGAGCAAAGTGGCACTTCCGGTTTTCCGATTTTAATGAAATTGCTGCGGTTACATGCCAGGTGGACACAAATTAAATATACAACTTTATTTATATACGGCTTGCACACACACACGCACACGCACACGCACACGCACACG
>JAHWXV010208750.1:0-11366 GCA_024586415.1 Phrixothrix hirtus | reverse complement strand
ATATATATATATATATATATATATATATATATATATATATATACAGGGTGTCCGCGATATAACAAGCATTATTTAACACACGTGTACCCAAGCTCTTTGTGAACATAAATCCGTAGGAATTTTCACTCTAACGTAAAAAAGAATGTTTGTAAATTTTCGCGTAAAAATCTATCGTGGACACAGACTTGTAATATCCTTTACCTTAAAACGTATTTAAAAACATAAATATGGCTGTTTTGTTGACAAAATATCATGTTACCTTCACTATTAGAGTACTTTTTCGAGTCAAGGACGCCAGCGTAATCTCTTTACAAGGCCGCGTTCCTAACCCAACGAACAATTAGTTAGGTATGGAACGTGATCTTGTAAAGAGATTACGTTAAAATGTCCAATGTGTTAGCTAATTAAGCGACATATTAAGACTTTTTGAAGCTGGTGTACGTAATTGCACAGAAAATTGTTAAAAAGGGGGGCTATAAGGATTTTCGGTTCTTGAGATTGCGAAATAATGCACTTTATTATGACTGCTTCAGGAACTGTAATTTACTGATTCTAATTATATAAAGTATTTAGATACAAAACATTAATTAAAACATGATTTACCTGATTACAGCAACGTTAATTGTATAAAATACTAATTACATTTTACAATTAGTACTTTATACAAGTCACGTTGCCGGAATATGGTTATTTATATTATTTAATGTAAATTTTTATTAATATACGGGGGCTGTCCGGAAACTACTACCTGTTTGGGAATTAAAAAATAACTTTGATATTAAAACAAGTAAGGTTTTGTTTCTATATTACTAATCTTGAACTTCTTATCTACATAGTCGCTGTGCTAATTGAACGTGTGACGAGTTTTTATATCCCAGCTTCATAGTCCTCCGCAGCCACTCAAGATAAGTAGTCACAGCTTCCTTTACGAAAATATTAACAGATTTCATCAACTGTGATGCGTCGATCGTTCTTTACGACTTCGTCAGCTGAACTCAGCAGTGCGTCCACAATAGCTGACAGCTGCCTCGAACACAGGTCATCATGGGTGTTCTCTTTCCTCAAGTTGAAGTTACGAGACAATAATATTGTCTCCATCCACCTCTTCCAATTGATGGTGAATATCATATGGTCGCACATTCTTTGCGCTGAGAAATCTAATTACATCCTTAACTACACAAGTGGCGGCCGCGGCGTTATATATTTTCTTTGAACACTAATGAAAACTGCGACACGGAACTTCGCATACAGACAACTGACACACAACTAAAAGCGTTAGACCTCGACCGGTGACTGTTTCGTTCGCCAGAGCTCCATACGTCTCAAACGGGTACTAGTTTCAGGATATCTATCGTAATTTATACATATTGTTTTATAATTGGAATAAATAAATTAGTGTCCTGAGAAAGTCACAAAAATGTAATGAAATATTGACTTATTTCACAATCTTAAGGAGTGAAACGTTCTTGCAACCCCCCTTGTTTAGATTCAACAAAAAAATAAGAAGGGTTAGTCATAAAATTAAAGGGATTGTCGGTGCTATCACATGAATTATAATAGACCAATTTTTATTTTTACAAGTTATTGTAAAATACAAAACAAACATTTGTGTTTTCTAAGTACATGATATTTTCGGAACATAAATCATTTGAAGAATTTAATGAGATTGTAAATAACAACTATAAACGCGTATGTGTTCATTGTTAGATAACTAATGTTAGATAAATAATATTATTAATTCCTCCATAGTTTCTTCAAAATTAGGTTATATAAATACTAATTCAATAATCAGAAACTTTGGTTGTCCCAATTATTATTTTATTTAAAATTACTAAATCAACCAGACAATTTGTTTCAGCCTAATTAAGATCAAAGTAAAATCTGCCTATGTATCATATCATTGACGCAGTAAAACTGTACGAACGCATGTAGCTGCTTCTGTGCGACAAATGCTTTTACGTCATGGAGTAGAAATAAAGACGAGCAAATACGAATTCTTTATTAGTCTATAACTTCGTAATTATTCAAAATTTATGAACGTATTTTTGGTAGGGGACTATTTTACTGTAATACCTGACGTTAAATATATGTAAAACGAGTTAAAAATAAAATTTCATGAAACAATCACTTTCGTTCTGCTCAACGAATATCACCTACAACATTATTTTCTAAATGTTTAAAAAGATGTATTCAGATTTTTTAAAAAATCCCTTAATTGTGATATGTTGACTATAATTTAGCGGGTATAATTGCTATATGAGAGCAAATGAAATTTGAAAAAAACAGTCCGTACAAAGTGCGTGCATGGAAGTATGATTTATGGTATTATTCCTTTAATGTTCATTGACAATTATGAAGAGTAAAATTATTATTTTTTATCATCGAGCGAGAAATGCTAGATAAAAAAATTGTTCAATAAAACTGTTGGTTTCTAAACCGCATTCACATGTATAAAAGTTCGACCTAAAAATGATGCCACTTAAAGTAAGTTTTACACGCACAGTTGTATCGATGTAATCCAAGACCAAAACATTTGTTGTACCTTTTCCCATAATTTTATCGTTATTTTCTTTATTTCGTTCTGGTTAAAACACAGATGTTGTAACACGTAGTAGATTCGAGAATAACAATTTCGTTTGGCAGTTTGTTTGCAAATGAAAATGCAGAGCGCTAAGGATTTTTATTGAAATATATTTATTCAAAATGTTGCTTACTAATTTGCCTGTAGCATAAAGAAATTTGGTTTATATGTATGCGATGTATCTACTTTTTTATACGTACAGAAAGATCTTTCTATGCTTCTGTTTATACCTTTTCAAATAAATTCTTTTATATCATTTTAAAGTTTCACAACTATTTCAATTCATGATTATATACGGTTTCCTTAATATAATAAGGGCTAAAGCAAAAAGATAAAGTTCTAGGCTCAATGTTAGTATTAGAAGCATGTACCAATTTCTCTTCTTTTATAGGAGATTTTCAAAGTTAAAACAGGTATTTATTAATGAATAACATATGCGGCCAAAACCCAACGTGAAAACTTAAGATTAAAAATGTTTTCAATATCGAATTACGAAAATTATTATATTAGCACTTACAATTAATCTACATAGTGCATTAAATAATTTGAAACGTCGCTTTTTCCTGTTTACTGCAAGGATGTCATCTCAGCGCAGGAGGGAGAACGTTAAACCAAGAAGTTACCATGACCAGAACTTGGAGAAATGGGGCAAAAATACATAAGAGAATCAATTGTATTTAGAAGGGAAGAAATGGAAGACAAACCCGTGAACTAGTATGAGCTTTCGCGAAATGGTGATGATGGTTACTAGAAAGAAAACGAAACAGGAGAAACGCTCTAGGCTGCCTCACAGGTACTTGTCTAGAGCACAGCACAGGGTAAATTAAAATTGCAAAACTTTTATAAAAAGAAGAAGGGCCTTTTGGTTACTTAGACTACAATTACTTGCTTATTAAAGGTTCATTATGGCGGTACCACAAAAAGTACTAACGGGTATGATAAGAAAAGGAGTTGTCATTACCGGATGGTGACACGTAGAGGTGAATATAGGGAATTCAATGTCATTTTCTACTTATGTTTATATTATTTTTCTGTGTATCCCGGCATTTCCAAATCTTTCATATGAAGTATTATTCATAAAAACGACTTTTATCCTTTCCATCTTCAACAAGTTTGCGACGTTAGTCTAGAACAAAATAAAAAAAGGGAGACTCCACGTTGCGCAGTCAGGCAGCTCAAAGGATGCGGCGAGTTACGGTCGTGGGCTAGCGTATGATCTACTCGATAAAGGATGTTTTCTTTAAGCTTCTAGATATTTCATAAAGTATATTAGAAAGATTGGGCACCACGCCATCTGAAAGTACGTTCCTGACTAGTTGACCTAACTTAAGGAACTTTTGGTAACACTCTGTATGAAAATGGCGAAAACATGCAAGATACTTAAAATCATTAATATTTAAAAATTGTTAGTTCTCGAAATGAGAATAGTTAGATTTTTCGACAGCACTCTGTATAGTAGGTATAATTAAATGTATACTAATTAATTCTAAAGAGAACAAAAATACTAGAATAGATAACCAAACGTATGAAACGTATTTATTACATTTTCGTTCAAAAGGTAAAACAGTTATAATGATTCTAATTTTGTAATTAGTTAAATTTCGTTCTTACACAGGATATTAGTAGTTAACAAAATAATATACAAGCCTGCGAACAAAGATACTATTCTACTTATAGCAGTATAAATCGTTTTTATAAAATACAACGTATAATTACATTGAAATAAATATTTGTACTTGAAAGTTTGTTATCGTATACACATAAAACTTTAATCTATCAATGCAATAAATTGATTAAAACAGTAGGTATAAGTTATACATAGTGATTTCAAATCATAGATATAATAATGAATTCGTTAATTACTCAAAAGGCCGACGTCTGGATTAAAATATTATAGGAAGTAAATCAATTTTTTAACACAAATAAAACCTATAGAGATCTGTATGCTTATTCTCAAAACTATTAAAATCTGAGAATTCCATATACGGATGATTTAAGTTATTAAAAATAAACTCGTGGCGTTTACATTTACACAAGAAAGTTATAATTATTGAAATTCATTAGTTTATAGCATAATACAAAATTAATTAGACAAATCTAAATCAAATAGTTAACTTATGAAGAGTAAAACTAAATTGTTCAAATTAAATTTCGATTATTAATATTATCCGACTTCTATAGGAGGTCAACATCATTTAATTGACAGATGTTTTTTGAGTTCTAAACAAAATCTTAAATTTGGGCGTGCAAATAAATTGCATTATTTGAAAAGTAAAAAAGGGCGCTATCCTATAAGTATTGGCAAGATAATTATATGGTTTGGTTACCGTGAATTTTATAAATAAAGATGTGGTAATTCTGCGATAAATTTCATCACGAAGAAACAGTTAAATATTAATTACTAAAAGAAAGGATTGGTAAAACCTGCGACTCGTTGTAGGTGGTTGAATATCGGCATTAGCTGAAACGAAGTAGGAAGATAGTTAAAGATGATGGTAGTCCATCGAGATGGTTCCATATCATTCCTGAATCTCAAGCGGCTGGTGTGAATTCCGTATAATACAGGAACACTAATAAACGAAAGTCGGGTCATCCTTTAATAACACGTATAAGTACATAATCTACGACTTCTTTCCATAATAAGTAAACAGGTAAGTTTTAATATCTTTACATTAGATACATATTAAACGAATGTACGAAGTACAATGTAGCAAGCCGGTGCGGACAAGACAACTCTTTACAAAAACTAGTCAACACCCAAGGCCAAGTCGTTTATATAGATAAAACATGGGGGAAAAGGAAGAATTTAAATAAAATCAAATAATCGTAGGAACAACTGTTATTAAAATAAAGAAATACAATGAAATTCAACCAGCGGCGTGCGAATAAAAGGAGCATTTAATTTCTAAAAATACCTCACGAATTTATAAACAAATTTAATTACACTAAAATATATTACATAGCCAAACTATAATTAATAAATGATCAGAATCATTAAAATAACCGTGACAAATTCATGCGATGTTAGATGGTGATTTTCCTGCCCGCGTGCATTTCTCAAACTGATTGCGGAACAAAAATAATCTGGGTTCTTATTTTTATCTCATATTTTATTTAGCGATGAAGCTTTTTTACCAGAGATAGGATTTTTCATTTACATAATGCCTATGTTGGTGAAAAACCTCATGCAATAAAAGAGACTAAGCACCAGCAAATATTTAGTATAAATGTCTGAATAGGTGTAATCGGTAATCAGCTTCCGTTTAACGGTACAGGATTAATTAAATTTTCTGGACAATGTTTTACCTGATTTAACAGACGACATTCCACTGATGATCTGACAGAATTTATGGTTCTTGCACGATGATTGCCAACTCATTTTAGTAAAGCCGTTCGTAAATTTCTAGACAACGCTTATGGAAACCAATGGATTGGAAAACGTGATCCAATCAATTGGCTTCCAAGATCATTAGATCTAAACCTCTGTGATTTTTGAATTTGGGGCTATATAAAATCGTCCATTTATGTTGTTTCAATAGAAACTCGCAAACAGCTTTGGGTAAGAATTGACAACGCTTGTAATGAAATTAGAAATAACCATAGGAGTTTCTGCAAGCATTTGATAATCTTTATAGAAAAAAACAGATTTATGTATTGAAACACATGTTGTAAAATTAGCTCTATTCTTGTAGTTGTTAAATGTTTTTAAGTTTGTTCTTTCTGTTAAATATAAATTGTGGTTTTGTATTATCTTCAAGAAATAAAGCTTAAGTTTGTAATTTTAGAAATCATGGTAGTAATAAAACGTGAGTTTATGCAAGAAACAAAAAATTGAATTTACTTTTCTCGAAAACGATACATGGTAATGCTTTCAAGCAGGAGACACATTGATGTAAAATATGTCAAAATTTTGTCGGTTGTCCCCCCAAATGGGCTGCTTGTGATAGCAATAAAGCAATCGTATTTACAGTGGCAAATTTGTCATTCGCGCCCTAATCATTGTACTAAATTGGAACTTTTCTAAAGACCTTTTTTTGAGGTATTTTAAAACAATTGACAAGACGGTACCATCTTCAAAAGGTACTAGCTCCCTTAAAAAGCATTTTTGGACTAAGGTAAATTAGGTTAAATCGACACAAAAGCACGTCTATTATGTGGGGTTTCCATTTGGCAGGAGAGATTCTGGACACTCTGTATATATTAGTATGTCGACATATGGTTTGATAACATTTTGTTTAGTTTAAGTATCAAGTATTCGTGCTATATTTCTTCTAAAGCACATTTAATGATATGAGTTATTCAGTGCACTTGATATATTGTTGTGTGCCAGTTACCATTTTCTATTAAAGGTCTCGGCGTCTTGAATTGTAATTTTTCAAAGAATTTTGAGACTGTTGACAAAAAAGAAATGGGGCTATGTGATCTGACACCTTTAGGTTGTTTCCTTGGTTTTTGTAGCATAATCACTTCCGCGCTCTTCCAACATGTATGAAGATATTTTAATCCAAAGGTAGCATTGGAAAGACTGGTAAGCATGATGATACGTTTTCTGCGTAATGTAATAAAATCGAAACTTAGTGCTTTCTTTGGGTCTGTATTAGTCCTTCTCTCATCAGCTACTTCTCTAGGGGTATCTTCAGATCTTCAATTGTTAGTTTATTTATTACGTGATCCGTCTATCCTTGATCAGATGTAAATATATTAGCTAGATATTTAGTAAACGAAACCACTTTCTGCTTACTATCTCTGATCCAAGTCTGCGGTTGCTTCTTATAGAAGGAACAGAAGTTACATGTCTTTGAATTCTACTGGTTTCCTTCCAGAGAGAATAGTTAGTTTCTTCCTAAGCAGGCAGTAAAAATATTAGTAAAACAATAAATAAACCATATTATATCGCTAAAGGTGGATTTAGGTTACCGAAGACATTGACTCATGCTGGAAGAGCGTGCATAAACAATATTACAAAGAAACCATAAGGACTTACTTCCTTTAGTGAAACAGTTGCCCCTGTAGAAGAATTATTTTTATTGCCTTAATTACAGAAACAAAGAGTAAAGCCAAGTCTTTTTATGAAGAATGGAGTCAAAACCGCCCGTTGAATAAATAGGCACTTGTTTCCATCAACAGGTAGATTTCTTCATAGATAAGAGATAGAAAATCTATAAATAAGTGTTTCCCGCGCAGTCAGATTGTGTGTATTGAACATTCTAAAAAGAGAAACTGTCTGATCAATGCTACGATTCCTAAACACCTTCTTTTATACTTTTGAAAATTATTTTTTCCGTGGAATAACTGCTAAACTTTTTACATTTTGTCAAAAAAATTCTTTTTGAAAAATTTGTAATAGTATACTCCTTCTAGTCATTTGTGTAAGAAAAGTAGGTCAGTCTTACGAGAGTTAATACAACTGACGCAGGGAAACGGGAAAATTTAAATGTAGTGTTGACATGAACAGGACCGATGCGGCATATATGAAAATGCTTCACTATTTAATGATTACGATAATTGGAGTTATGCCGAACATGCTGTTGCTGTAAGAGTGCTTTACAAGAACGGTGATAGTTTGACCGCCGCGCAAAGTGCATTTCGATAGCGTTACGAGTTTGGACATAATGGTCGCATTCTATCAACTCATGCGATTACAACATGACAGCGAAATTTCAAACAAATAGACTTATCCTTGGAAAAGAATATCCAGGTGGTGGTCGAATAGTATGTACCCCAGCGAATATTAAAGCTGTTTAGGTTGTCATTCAGAGGATCCCTCGCCGTTTCGTTCGACAACATGAATTGGCGCTACATGTGCGATAAAAATAGCGTAGAAAGAATACTGCATGAATTAAAGTTTCGAACCGGTAATTTACAGATTGTGCAGCAATTAAATCCTCGAAACCGTGTGTTGCGTAGGGAGTTTAGCGAAAGAGTGTTAGCGAATATTAACGATGACGCGAATTTGCTTAATAATGTGCGGCTGTCAGATACATTGATAAGCAGAGTTTCCGTTATTGGGTATAGGAAAATTCTCGTGAAGTTCACGAGCGTCCATTATATAGCAATAAGTTACAATATGGTGTGCTATGTCATTGCTCGGTTGCAACGGTGCTTACATTTTTGAATGTGAGGTGGGCATTGCATTGACAGTAACATCGGTTGGTATGTTACTGTGCTTCAAACATTATTTACACAGACGCTGCAGTGCTACATTTTGACATGGAGAATATGTGGTTTCAATAGGGCGGAGCACGTCATATACTGCTCGACTATCAAAGAAATTTGTTCGTAATTTGGTTGTAAGGCACGTCATTGCACATAATGGTGGCATTCTATGGTCCCCGAGTACTTTTATCTCAGTATTTGGAATTTATTTCTGTGGGGACATCGTAAAAGTAAAGTGTACTGCACACTTTCTGCAACAATCGCCGAACTAAAACATAGGATTGAATACGAAATTACTGGAATTTCTCGGGAGTATTTCAGAGTTTGCACAACAGGCTTTCTGATGTAATCTACAAGAAGTAAAGTGACTAGGGACATTTTTACATTACAATAGTTAATGTCATAATTTGTATATGCAGAGCCTTCCCTAAATGTATTGCTTACTTGTGATTATTCGTATTTTGTACGGAAATTCAAATTTTTTTGTTCCTCTACGCCACTCTGTAAATTCATTAAAAATTGTTTTTTATATATTTAATAATCTCATTATATGTTTGAAATTTGTTAAAAGCCAATGATAAAAATTTAGTAAATGTTTTTGTTCCAACCATTGAACAGAAACTTTAAATGTGCACTCGGTAATATATTCAAAGCATTACACAAACTTTATGCGTGCTCCCGGTAATAATAAATAACAAAGTAAAAATAGGAACACGGACAATAGGTGTATAATAATGGCCATCATGAATTCTAAGAATTAAAATTAATATAATGGGCATTTAACTAAAGATATAAACAGCATAAAAATAAGTACCTTCTGTAATAAAGTTTTCTCCTAAAATTAGATCTAATAATATTAAGAATATTATATTTATTTAAAATTACAATCAAGTACAGCTATTGCAATAACAAAATGCGCTGAAGTGTTAAACTACGAAGCAAACTTCATTAAGTGGAAACAAGACGTTTTGTAAATTAGATATTTTTACCGCCCGATCATCATATTTAGCATTACATGTATCACAACCATGCCAAAACATGTACCCGTGCCTGTAGTAGTTAGATAAATTAAACTCAATATAAACAAATGTACATTACAATTAAGACATGTATATGAACTTTGAAAACTTACCACGATCACATGACCCGTCGAATTTATATATAAACCTGTAAATATTATAATAAAGGCTCTTATAGCCTACAATTAAGAGAAAATCTAGCCGTATAGACTGACAGTTACGACGAAGATAGTCTAGTACTTACATCCGGAAGTGCACATCTCCAGCTGACTTCGAAACAGTTTTAATTTTGAAATACCGACGTTAAGCTTAAAATATAGTATAATTCCCTGCCAATTTTTAACCAAAAAAAGAAAATATTCCGACTTAAGTCTTTTCGATAATATCTTAAATTACTTCACACGGCAGGCTGTGTCAGTTAATATAAATAACTTAAGGTAGAATAAATAATACCTGACCTGATAGTTACAACTCGCTTTGTAGTTGGCCCTATATAGTTATACAAAGGGTGACCTTAAGTACACATCTGAAATATTCTACAAAAGAATTTAACTACAAACACAACCCAGTGAAAATAGACGAATGTCCACAATCACGATTTCAGGGTCTCCAATTACACAGTGAATGAAGCAACGTTTACGGTTTGCATTTGATATGAAGTCAATGATCAAATGAAACTAAACTAAATATTCATTTTTGATTCAACATAATAAGTAACGAATAGCCATGTATGTTAGAAATTTAAAAATAATTTCTAACTAAAATAAAATATTTAAAGCAGCATGTTTATTCCAAAGTCTAAGCAAGAAGAAGTAATATTCCCTGCGAAAATCTCAAGATCTTAACTAAAATGTAATCCTAACGTTGCCGAATTGGAATGGATACATTCCACAACTAACTAAAATATTTTTAGAAATTATAAAATTCAAAATTATAACGAGAAGAAACTGCGCAACGCATCTTCTAAGGATGGTAAAGTCAATAACTTAGAACGCACAGATTTTCAGGGTTGGCTAAGGAGAACGCGTAGGTCAAAGGTAATTAATAAATTAGTTTTAAGTAAGTTATTAAGCGCCGATGACGGTAGTTGGGGATGATTATGTAGAACTTAGGGATGGAAACCAGAGTTCAAAATCACTCGAAATATTGTAGTCCTTAAGGTTATAAAACTTATTCAGCTATGCCACTGGCTGTACAATTACCCGCTGAATTTTCAGATCACAAAATATCTTACCTGGTAGCTATAAATAAAATTAACTCAAAACGAACATATGTAAATGAAAAAGATTAATAGAATTTATAGAATGAACTAACATGTGAAAATGAAAGAGATTAATAGAATTAAGGTTGGCATAATGTAAAAAAGTCAAGAAAGGAGATACACGCAAAGTATAATTCAAAACATTTCAATTAACGCATACCTTAAATTACTTTAATCGTGCATTTAACAATTTATTCGAATTCCTATGTTTATACTGATTTAAATTTAAATGTACACATATGAACTACAATGATTGTCACAAGACGAAATCGCAATAACGCATGTGGCAGAAACACCAGTGTTTTAGCAACGGCCGGCAAAGCTACAGTGGAGCGAGGCGTGGTTCTCC
>JAHWXV010208715.1:0-45091 GCA_024586415.1 Phrixothrix hirtus | reverse complement strand
ATATATATATATATATATATATATTTATAGTGCTTAAAAATGTTAGAAGTCATATACAGGGTAAGTCAAAACCCAAGATTAAAATTTTTTTAATTTTTCCAAGCCTAATGTGATAATTATGGATTTCTTTACGAAAACATGTATTTTCTCAATAAAACATGAAACATAAAAAATGGCCCGTACCATTTCAGCTGTCCGATATAGGTTTAGAAGCATTTTGTAAAACTTTGTAAAACCATTGTATTCTATTTCAAATACAATCATAAAAATATTAAAATATAGGATGCTCTATTGAAAGCGTTAAGAAAATATCATTTCAAATTTTGGCATACCTTGTATCTGAGTTGCAATATTTTGAATGAATTATTCAAGATAACAAAATGAGATCGCGCAACAAAATTTATAACGGCAAAAAATATTGTAAATCTTTTAATAGTAAAGGTATGAGGCGATTAACTTATGCTAATTATGAAATCAAAATGGTCATATTGTTTGAAATATCCTATATAAACTACATTAAATTGACTTAAAATCATGGGATGATCAAAGTATTTGGAAAACACGACTCTTTGGCCCTTTCATAATATATTTTTGTATCATATAAAGGTTATTGGCCTTAACTAGACTATTTGGATGGCCTGTATACTGTATCTGATTTAATTAAGTACTAATTTCTGAAGTTTCAACAAAAAAAGTATGCTTCTTTTAAATTGGTATTACAATTTTGTAATAATTGAAACTGTAGCTTCAGTAACAAGATTTTAATTAATGCTTAACTAATTCAAATTTGAAATTTGCACATATTTATGTAACTACTTTATAGGTTGCCGTATATTTATATTTTTCTTATTTCGTAGCTAAAGTTTAGCAAAACGTCATCAATATTCATTAACATAAAGGAAAATTACTCACCAATCGAGATTGCGGTTGGTAAAACATTGTTCTTGTACTGCTTTCTGCTTTCTTTCGTTTTGAAAGAGTTGACATTTATGACAAGGTTTTGTCTAATTCGAGCAATTGTTTGTTTATTGGCCTTAGTCATTAAAGCTACTCTACAGGTTATGTACGCCTTCTTTACCTTGAAAAATATATTTTTCTAATTAATACTTCTTGTAAGTAAAAGAGGCCCGACCGTTTTTCGTTCCCCAGGCGAGGGTTAGTCTTTATAGTAAAGCTTCTTCGGTGTAGAAGTGTTAATAGTTCTGGTTTTGAAGATTGTTTATTTTCTGCTTAAAAATTATCCGAAATTGTTAAGTAAAACACATTTATTGGTATTTAATCGAGTGCACTTATTTTGGCTCTTTCAAAATAATCCGTATTCTTTGCAAGGCACATGTGCCAAAATGTTGTTAATTTTTCAAAACACTTATCGTATGCGGGTAGCTTCTTCAGCGATATCCTTCTACAGCTTTGAACGGAGTGGTAATTTGGCCTTTGAGGACAGCAAAAAGTCATAGTGGCCCAGTGAACAAATATTTATTGGGTGTCTGACTAAAAAGTTGTGTATCGCTAACGATATGGTGCAAAATTCATGAATTGTCATTTCACAAACCTGGCTATTGTTTGCAGATCGTCTCACACACCTACTTCATAACGCTAATACAAAAATTCAGTCAAATTGCCTTGGTTTTTGGTCGAATTTAATGTGTTTCTTCAGTCTCGGTACGTTATTGAAGCGTCATTTGGATGATTGTTGACTGAATTCACCGCCGTCATATGTTTCATGAAGGTACAGTTTTTAGAAGCTTCAAAATTATTTGCGAAGAAACAGCTTTACGGTGACATTTTTCATGGAATTAAGCTCTTTTGCAACAAACAGTATAACAATGCGTCACGGGCGCGTTAGGCGTTACGCCCACCAACGGCGCTGATGGCCGCTAGCTCTTCGGAGTAGGATGGGTTCCCGATAAAGTACACCAGTACCGTCCGCGCGCTAAAGGAAGTAGAGATATAGGAAAAGAAAGATTGCCGCTCAAGGTGTGGAACTATCAGTGGAACAGATACAAACAGTTCCTTGGCCTTTTATGATTTTGTCCCGGGGTTGCCTTTCGTTGAGGTCCCAAATATTAATATTAATTTTGGTCGTGATCTAAAGGGGGAACCTTGATTAATACATATCCTCTGAAATACAAAGTGTTATCAATTAACTTATTCTACTGTGACAATAAAAGGCTAGTTGAATGACATGACATATCTATTGATAAAGAAATGGGTTATTTAGCGTATGCCCAACACAACAGTTTACAAAAACAAGTTACAGATAAGTTCTCCATCCCTTGAATTCGGCCTTATTCAAGAGGTACGGGAAGGACTACTCAAATTACTCAATAATAAAACTAGGGTTAATATATGTACTGAGATACAGTCAACGCAAGTATGCATCCACGATCTAAACAGAAGGTATGTAGTAATGAGCTCCCTTCGCACGGGAAGGTTTAAGCTAGCCTCCACAAGGGGCTGGCAGCCAGGACGTGGCTTAAATTGACTTCTCGCCGATACGCGTTGACACTTCGTTTACGCCTTTCACAGGCCACCGATAAAGATGCCAGGGAACAATAAAAAAAGGAGGTACCTTAGTGTGTTTCGGCAAATTACCGGGTTGTTTCAATTTCCAAACACCAAAATCGCCTATCGTGATTGATTTATTGGTTCTTGCGTCTGTAGAAGAACATAATACGTTCAAAAAGCAGCTACCGGGGTGGAACGAGCAGGTCAATATCCAGAGATCCGTTATCCCATCTCTTAGGTCTGATATTCCGCCACATTAAATTATACTGAGTCCTGAAGCTCACACCCGAATGCTTCAGATAAAGAGCCAACATCCATATTAATTGTAAATGTGGCCGAACTCTATCAGACGTGAAAATTTCATTTCTATGTCACCTTTATTGTAATTATTTGATTCCTGATCGACACAGACGTGGAAAACGCGTTTATCGTGTTTTTAATCTGACAGGAAACTTATTTATTTATTTTTTTTGTTGTCCTGTCAAAACGCCGTTTCCGAAAACAGACGGCGGCAAATTTAAAAAAGACTATGCATTAGGCACATAATAACAATAGAATCTGACATGCGCTTCTTTCCCAAATCTTTACCCAAATGCTAGAGCTGACACTCATAGCCATCTCTCTTTCACTTATTTGCCGATTTTCAAACTCTATGTTCTTCACTTGTTCAATGATTTCGTTCTTAGTTGATGTCGATGGATGTCTCGAACAAGAAAACTCTAACTATTTTGCTATTTTTTTCAAATGTTTTATACCACCCATTCGTTCATATTTTCTAAATGAAATTGGCTCCATGTGCTTTCTTTGTCATTATAAGTGGAAACACAAAATTTAAGACGCATTGGGTGGTTTTAATTTTTAACCCACCAAAATCGCCTATAGTTCCAAGGTTTGATTAGTATAAACAGTGACTGCATAGAAACTAATTGATATGCTGCACTACAACTTTGCGTAATAGTTGAATACAATTATGCTAACTTAGTGACAAGAAGATATTCAGATTTCGGTTTAAACACTTCGTTTAAATATACCGTGGCCTGTTGATGAGTTATAACGAATACATTTTTGAATAGAGAAATATTCATAAAACATGTCTGTTAATAACCGTTTTCCATTGCATGATCAACCTGTATGTCACATTGTCGCATTCCTGGTGGAACATGACCACAGCAACACCATTGAATGTCTCTGTCATAACTGTCTTAAGATGTTACATACTCTGTATCGTAGTGGCATAAACCTTAACCATCAGATAACAAGAGAAAACTGGACTAGGTTAAATTCAATTATTCCACGTGTTAACGAAGCGGCGTTCAATCCATTTCTGTGGGAAGATAAGGGTCCGATTTTGTCGCTACCAGACTGTCGTAACAGATGTTGTCCTGGGCTTTTGTAGTTATACTCGTCAAAACTTTCAGGGCTGTCAAATTTCCAGAAAACACAGTTGTTGGCATTACCTGATACGTGGAATTTGCATTAATCTATGCACATGATGTTGTTTGTCAGCTCTGGGTTCTCGGTCAACATGGTGAACCACCTATTGGAAAATTCCAAGTGACGTTCAAAGTCGTCCTCGTTTAGGGCATCGGCAAGTTTGAGGTAATACGGATGGAGTTCCAATTCCTTCAGTATTTGTTAAATAGATGTATGCGAAATTTACCTCCCTAAGATTATTATAATGTCGCTCAAGTACTTATTAGAACAGTCGCCTGTAGAAGAACATAGTCGTTATACAACACTTATGGGACGAACAGTAACGGTTTTTCTTGCTTCGAATAGACGAATAGAAATTAAACCTTCTGCTACATTCTCAGATTTTGATATAGAGGGCGTACCGAAAATATAAGCTGAATAAAGTCTTGGGAGTGTGGAAACTTCCCATAACTTCGACTGCCGATTGCGGAGGTATTTTAACACCAAGTAGTGATTTTTACGTACCAAACATCACATTCTTAAGGTGGATTCTGCGTTGAAAATTTACCGACGGCGGCAGTATTTTAACCCACATTCTTTGGACACAGTCTAGCACGCTGTTGAGCCACCTAGACCATCTCCAGCGATAGAAAAATTAAAACGTATATGTCGCAATATAAAAATCTACAATTGTCTTATTGTTTCTTAAAATGATATTGAATTATTTTGATGAAAAATAATATTTTATCCATTTGCGTATTGAAATGAGCTTATTTAGAAACCCATTTGATTTTCATAATAGCCTTCTTTTTAACACGAAATATATTATTTTAAAAGGTTTCTAACATTAGTAATTAACCTTATTAAACGTTAAAATCGAATAGAAAATTGACATATTCAAATGTCAAAAGGTCAATGTCACCAACTATAACGAAAATTCCTAAATCAATTATAACCAAAAAAGTGCGTTTTTTCCTAAATTTTTAGCAACTAGATAAGATAGTATAAAAAAACTCGTTTCATAAGATGATTTATCACACTCGTTCATTACAAAACTCGCCTCTTTGAGGCTCGTTTTCTAAACTTGAACTCGAGATAAAAATATGTCTTACAAAACTTGTTTTTTAATATACTATTATTTATTTGCGTATCGAAATGAAGCATTACGAAACCATTTGAGTTTCATAATGACGTTATTTCTAACACGGAATATATTGTTTTAAAAGGTTGGTAACAATTAACCTTATTAAACGTCAAAATTAAATAAACAATTGACAGAACTTTCATATTCAAATGTCAAAACGTCAGTGTCACCAACTATCACCAAGTTCCCTAAATAATTACATCTTAATAAAATTCGTTTTTTCCTAAATTTTAAGCAATTAGATGAAATAGTACAAAAAACTCGTTTTATAAGACTTTATATCACACGCCTCTATGAGGCTCGTTTTTTAAACTTGAATTCATGTGATAAAAACATGTCTCGTAAAACTTGTTTTATGTTCAATATGTTTTTCAATGTGGATTTCTGTATTTCGATACCGAATATTTGTACATAATGCGATTACAATAACTATTTTCGAGTAATTCAACGCAGGTATTATGCGAAATTTATAGGTAACATCGCCGGTATTACAACTAGAACATTTTGCATGAGTTATAACAGTTGCAATGTAATGTAATTATGTAATATAATATAAAATCATCTCAGTATATCTTCTATTCTAGTCTATTAACGAAATTTCAGCGAACAACACCGTCACGTTAACGGTTGCCTTGCAGCGTCAAGTTAAACTACAGGATTAGACAAATTTATACTTGCTAGTATTTCGAAAATTATAATTTTTTAGGAAAAAATCATAACGAAGTTTTGCTGTACGTGTCATCAAACATCTACTATTTTTTCATTGTAACTTATTTTACATACACGCTGTATAAGGAATGCAATATCGGGAGATTTTAGCACAGCTTGAGAAACATAAACTTATTATTAAATATTTAGTAATAAATTTTGAAATTTATTGTAGATTAATTACACGTGACTTCTGCATTTTTGCGCTGGTAAATAGTTTTGGGATAAATTACATTTCAATAAATATTTTTAAAATTTAATTTTGTGTATTTCTCGAAATTAATTAATTAGATTTATTAATTTTTTAGGGAGCTTAAATAATCAATAATCGACTTTTATATTAGCTGGCACCTGTCCATGCATACTATAATGAACTTATAAAGTGATTGATTTCTTGAGTGAT
Source organism: Phrixothrix hirtus (assembly GCA_024586415.1). Classification (NCBI taxonomy): domain Eukaryota; kingdom Metazoa; phylum Arthropoda; class Insecta; order Coleoptera; family Phengodidae; genus Phrixothrix; species Phrixothrix hirtus. Next base: position 38,915 of record JAHWXV010208715.1, on the reverse strand, counting down.
ACAATTTTCCTTGCTGTAAATTTAGTTTTCCGTTGTTTATGAGTTTTATTATATTTTGAGGATATTACGAATTTTGTTTTTCAATTGATGTAGAAATTTTTATAAAAGGCAGTAAATTCACCAAGGTTAAGATTTAATTTTCTAAATTAAATATGTACTAGTTTATGTATAAGTTATTTTTAGTTATTTTTATCTGTAAAAAAACTCGATCTTGGACTATTAGGTTTTCCAGTTAAAATGAGTTATTTATTTATGTTTACGATATACGCGACCTCTATACATCACCTACATGTTTTATTGTTTTCCTACAATTCCTTCATTTCTAATGTTGTCCTTTTTAAAAGACAGATACAGACAGGAAAACGATTTAACACAAAGCAAGGTTTCGTTTAAATGTTGTTGCACGTTCAAAGACTTATCATGTTATTAGTACCCGATTACTTTTGCGTTGATAATCCAATTAAATATTCTTTACATAGGAAGCTTTAGTAAAAATAACTTTCTTATTCACTCATACGATTGCTGAAAACCTACAATTTCGATAAGATGACGAAATAATGAGAACTGAGCTGATTAGTTATATTTATAGATCTTTCCGTGTAGGTATTTTAATATTAATTTTATTCCAGATAAGATGGTTATTTTTAAATATTTAATTGCTATAGATTTTTATTTATAATTTCAAACCACCTTTAATACAATTTAATTAGGTATTAGGTACTAGCATAAATGTGCCTTGTTCACAGATATATTTAAGCCAGTGTAGTTAATACTTGCTATGTTATTTTAGAAGCACCCTGTATTCTAGTGAAACTAAGTTTATCTAAAACCGATACGTATATTTTAACATTTTAATTGAAAGTACTTTAATAATTAATTAGACAGATATTGCATTAAATTAATGTAAAGTAAAAATAGTCGTTTATAATTTAAACGAATTATATTGTAGTTAATTTAATATATTTTGCAATGTAAGATAACATGTTACATTTATCAGAATTTTCTCTTTAAACTTTGACAAGCAAAATGGGTTATTGGAAAAATTTATTAATTTAGTAATAAGATTTATATGTCATTACGATAGTTATTCGATATTAAACGTAGAGTGAAACGAAATCACATTATATTTTCTAAGTTTTATTGTTAGTGCATGAAATTAATTTTGGCATAGCTTTTTTTGAAAGGTGATGGGTGTTGTTGAACGGTCATTTGGTTTAAGACCATTATAGTAATTAAATATTTAATAAAGGGGCTCTTAGATTTATCAATCGTTATTATTACATTTACAAATACTAGTTTTTTTAATCTCTCAATTTTACGGATTGTAATTAAGATAACTATTTATGAAGAATTTCTAGATTGGGGTTTAATTGTGAAAAGAAACTTAATCACATTAATGAATTCACCGAGATTAAGGTACTTGAATTCACCAATCTATGAAGTTCAATCTAGTACGTTAATTTGGTAATTTACCATCTTTCATGTTACTGAATTTGTTAATTTGTGTCGCTGAAGGCTGCTGTTTCTTGGGGAAGCAGCTCTCGTGGGTTCTGCACTTACAATTTTTCTGTATAAACTTTGAATATACGTGTTTACCACATTTTAAATAAGATTTTTTTAAAATTGTTAATATCTTGGTTAAATAAAGCATCCTTTAATTAAATTACGCCAGGAACTTCTTACAACTAGTTGTAAAAATATCCATTCTTTAAAATAAGTAATAGAGGCGATGGTAATAATAATCACTGTATTATCGAATTCAATTATCATGTATTTACTAATTTCTTCGTTTGGGAAGTTACTATAACATTTATAAGTTCAATATCGTTTCTTGGAGCAAATATCGTATATGAAAATATTATACGATTCAATCTCTTTTGGTTTTTATACAAGGGGTATCCGTAAAGTAAAAATCTAAAAATACATTTATTTTTTGAAACTAGGTACATATGAAATTATCATTTGACATAGCAATCGTTTACATTCACACATTAGGTTACCCTAGGAACATGCTTTTCGATATCTTCCTCAGAGAATTTCTCCGCGAACTGCTCTTTCCATTACAAGACTGCGTTTTTAACTTCTTCATCAATCGAAAAGCCTTGTCTAGCCATATACTCGCAAATCTTCAAATTAGTGAAGATGTGGTAGTCAGAAGGGGCGAGGTCATAGCTGTATGCCGTATGACGTCAAACGTTTAATCGACTATGACAATGGAATCAAGAAAATCATCTACTTCAGTGTAAATCGTTCGAGAGATTATTTTGTGTACGTTGGTTAGCTGTTTAGAAATCCTTCGTGCACACATTTTTCTGTACCCCCAATTTTCCTATGATGCTATCAGGAGTAATAGTCCTTGAGACTTTAGGGACAACTTTCCGGCGGCCGATTTACTTTTCGCGACTAAGTAGTCAATTACAGCGGGGGAATTCGAATTACTGGATTCATTTTAAAACGTTGCTGCAACTGTAATTCTCAACCAACTGACTTGCAGGACTTATACTTTGGGCTGAAGAGCACTGGTGCTAGATTTGCCAAAACAAAATTTCATCTCTTTTCAGAGGCAAAAAATCTCACTTTCTGGATATACCTCGTAGAATAGGTTACCTTTAATATAAATGCGTATTTAATTTATTTTTGATAAAATGGGATTATAGTACATATAAAATTGCATCATTTGTTTTTAATTTTCATTATTGAAATCAGTATATTGCGGTTACCTTGTGTTGTATTCTTATACTACTTACTTAATGTGTCCGGCTTATTTAAGTGATAGCCAAGGTATCCGATTTGTGTAATTGTAGCACTAACTTGGTCATTGCGTTAGTTATCCGCCAATAATACAGTTCGCAAATGCCCGTGCTCGTCATAAAGTTTGTATTAGTATTTTTATAAAAGCATAGCTCCGATTTTGACTTATTCCAAGTTTTGATTAGATTGCTTAATTATTTTGTCCTGTTTCAAATTATTAACTTCAACAATGTTAATCAGATAAGGTCCTATTTCTTTTATTCACTGATTTGAAGATGATTAGTTACAGTATATAGTTTAAAACAAACTGTGATATACAAGCCAAACCACCTTGTCTTTATTAGTATTTCTGTACCATAACCTTTAGCTTATATCTTCGTACTATTTTGATGTCACAAATGTAACTTTATTAGAAAATAAGAAAGATTTCAAATTAATAATATATTTCGCGATTATGCTAATGTACTAATGCGTACGTTAGTAATATAATTTGATTTTCAAACTGAAAACATCGAATGTTTAATTCAGCAAGGCTGTGTAATAATTGTTTCCACTTAATTATGCTGTCTCGATATTTTATTTAATTTATGTAGAAATAAAACAAGTTTCAACCTAAATAGACATAGCTAGTAATTGTTTCGGAATTGTAACTAAAACAGTAAATTCATCGTTAGGGCTTATTTAACGTTAAACAAAATTATCAATCGTTTTCAAAATTTAACTTTTTTTGCCTCTGTTGAGGGTATTACTATTTTAGTGGCAGTTCCAAATTAATTGTTAGCTATTATGATGTCTTGTGGGCGGGGACGGGAGAAAATAAACACTTCTCATCGCTTGAAGTTTAAAGAGGAAGTTTGCCTTGAGGTCATTAATTGCCGAGAGTGGAGAGATTAGGAAATATCGATGGCTCCATCGCGTGCAACTTTCAAAAAATCTTAAAGAAATCGCGAATGGTCCCTAGACTGTTTGTTTCTAATCGAAGGAGTGTGCATTATAGAAGAGCTTGAAACGCTATTGAAACTATCAACGACAATTCGGAGCTAAACCTTACTTATATAAAAATCTAACACTTCATATGCAAGTTAATGCTGAAACGAAAAGCTCATAAGCACAAAAATACAAAAGTTGAGATAAATGATGTTTACTGGCAGTATCAGTAGACTTAACAATTAAAAAACAAAGTTGGTAATAGACCATCAATAGTTCTTATTGGTCAAATGTGATTATGCGAAACAAAATGGTTAAAATTTTCAAATGCCTTGTATGTGGGTAGTAAATAAAATACTAATATACAATATACAGAATCAATGAATAACTTAGCGAAACAAAGTTTGAGTAACATGAGCAAATAAAATAGTGTATTAATTCATACTAAGTAGGCAATTGATTGAATAATTTAATGTTAGTAGCTTCAAAGGAGGGCGGCGAAAGGGTTTGAGACAGTTTCTAAAGATAATGCCTGTACGGATAGGTATGTATTCTGTCGAACGTTAAAATATTCTGAAAATACAATTTCACCATTACACTATTAACAAAATGTATTTCGAATGATAAACTACAAAGTATTTACAAAAAAAATTAATAAATTCAGCTAGACGTTTTGCATGTACAGCAAGCTACAAAAGTTATGAACTTTTAATGCAGTCAACGTTTATAAATTTACAAAAGCATAACTTAAATTTTTCAAATTAATATAATAAAGTATAAAATAATAATTTATTCAAATGCAAGTAATTGTTTTTTCAAGGAAAAAATTAATGAATACAAATTATCACTAGGTTATTTAAATTAAATTTACACATTCCTAAAAATTCGAAAACGCAATGTTGATAACGAGCAACTATCGTGATAAACCAGGTTATTACCTGATAATCGCTAATCGTAAAATTATTTGAAAGGGTTCCGGTTATAGGCAATTAGATAAAATCCCCGAACGGCCTTGAACGTGCCAAGGAAGGGTCGTAGAAGGTGCTCTTGGATGGAATTAGTTCCACCATCCCAAAAATAATTTGTGAGAAATAGGAGGAACAAAATTCAGTTTAAACTGCGGTTTTAATAAATAAATCAGTTCACCACGAACGTATACAAAATATTTTAAATGTTTTAAAAGAACTTGTCAAAATGGCATAACGAAAATGTATCATATCTAACGGCACTTAAAATAACGAACACCAAGTAACTGGGAATCAGAACTTATACAAAAAAACATCTCCTATACCACTGAATCATCATTAAAATTTTGTCAAAAATTAATAAGCGAAATTTAAGCAAATACTTTAATTTCTGATTTTGTACAAACGAAGGTAGCGTAGTTAGTGCACTTAGAAGGAGAATTTCAACAAGTATTGCGCTGCAGTGTTTAATTACACAAATTCGAAATAAATCTCCAGGTTTCCAATTGAACAACACCAACATCTCTTAATTGATCAGTAGAAAGTTATCTTTTAACTTGGCAGTGTCGAGTACTCAAATTGAGATTCGCTCGAGAAAATGTGACGATGAGACTTATGTTAATCTAAGAGGTTCATATGGACATGGTGTATTTGGAGAGAACGCGATAGAAGATTTGCTAAGGCCTGCATCTCAGCCCGAGAACTTTTTGGTGTTGGTTTTTTTATTTTGTGCGGCTATTAATTACGAAGTTTGCTCGGAATTTCTGAATGACTGTAGACCAGCTTTGAATATATAGAGCATAAGATACGCTTTGCATCGTGTTACTGCAGCTGTTACTATCTGCCTTTGGGAATTAGATATTGGGTCTAGACTAACCTTCGCGAATCTTAGTTTTGAACCCAATAGAAATTTGTGGGACACTATTGGAATGCATGTTGGAGCACAAAATCGGTGTGTTGGAGCAAAGCTGTATAGGAAGAATGGAAGGACATACCTCAGAAGAGTATCCAATACTTTGTTTGTAGGATGTACAGGAGCTTTCAAGCTGTCGTTCTAACAAAGCCGATACTTTAAACTCAATACAACACTTTTGAGACAGTATTTAGAAGCATATTGGAGCACGCAATTAACCTCCATTATCTGTCAATGAGTTGGAAGCAACCGTGAAGGAGGAAATGAAGAAGAGCATCCAGTTTATGATCAATAAAAAAATGTTTCATATCAAACGTCGCGTTTTAGCGTTTATTTTTCGCATATGGAAAAAAATTAAACAACAATATCGCAGATGAAATGAGAAAGGAAAATATTAAATAGTGCGTTGATTTTTCTTATGGAGTGTTAACTTTGTTTTTTGTTTTTGAATTGTAGCTGAGGCCCTGGGATGTGAAATTTTGCTGTCTACTAAAATTTAACCGCTGACCACCTAGATCAACGTTTTTACTTAATATTTGGGAGAAGTAGGTTCGATCTTCTAGGTTGCCTCGGAGTTACATTTTTCACGGCGTCTTTACTGATTGCATAGGTGTCTTAGATGCTTTTGGTGCAGAAATCAATGTATTGTTTATTTTCCTTTTTGTATTATAATCCTTCGGGGTTCATTACAACATTTAAAATTGATTATTTAACGTACACATTGTTAAAAATTAGATTTTATCTGCTTTATAGATAGGGGAAAACACATTTTCCTCGATATGAAATTAAATTTTATCTTCCATACCATTCCTGAGGCTCTTTTACGCAATTGAAGAACTGGTTGAAATTTAAATTGCAAATAATGTTGGTGTACTTTTCTTATTTAAAATACAAGAAAAATAGGCACTATCAATCATCTTTGTCAATGCAATTCAAAATATTAGCATTAAAATAATGTTTTGTAGAGTAAAATATATATTTTTTGTATTTTCAAGGACAAAGTACGTATACCGAATCAATTATGGATTAACACTAGGGATGTGTTTTTTTTAAATTCAACACTTTGAAGTCGTTCTTTTATTTATTTGGAACAAGCTTTTCCATTAAAAAATTTGTGACTAAAATGAATATTAGCATTTATTTTTGTTATTACTGTTTTAATTAATACATAAGTCTTGTTAGGAAGATAAATATAAAATTGAAATTGGTAATGCCTCCTGGTTTAATTAACTCAGATTGATAAATGTTGTGGTTAATAATAATTAAATGTTTGCAAACATAATTAATTATTTTAATTGGACATTATTTGATGTTGGTTTTCAAAGCTAAATCGTTATTATTCACTTATCAATGCTTACGTTTTGGTTTATTAGTAGCAATATTAATAAAACGATATTAAAACGGTTCAAATTTCAAGTGCCCCCATCTTGTTTAAACGGAATTAGAAGAAAAATTGTTTTTAAGTCTGTTTAAGCCCCCTATCTGTCCGATTTTAGTGATGTGTGTGAAGTTTGGGTAGGATCATTAACAGGAAGTGTGGGATTGTTTTGGACATAATCCAGTTATATTTGCGTTCCACTCTATCTAAATAATTTCATATACAGCTGTCTTCTTTGCAAGTTTACATGTTAGACAAGATAAATATCCTAGCTCGTTTATTCAGACTTCAGAAACGCTTAATTTGTAACTATTTGTCCACAAGTTTCAGACGTTTAACTTTTAAATACCTACATCAAAGAATCTTCTGTTAGATCTTCTAGAAATATATTTGCATTTGATTCATTAAATTAGGCGTAAGATACAATTACAAGTAGTTAATTTTCTGTGTTCTTATTCACTTATTGTTTAAATACCCTAAAATGTAATAGATTTGGTTTATCTGTTTTATACCTGAACTTTAAATGGAGATACTTTAAGTGCATTGGTTAAAGAATGAGGCCATTATCGTCTTTAGTTTATTATTAAATAAAGAGGTGCTAAAAGTATTTTTGTTAACACAAATGTGGAGCAGGGTTCACGTAGTAAAAAGCAAACTATTAATTTTCTTTTTTTAATATTAAAAATTGCCGTTAGGAGCGAAAATAGATATCTAAGTGGGTGGAAGCATTATTTGCGTATTTATTAACACACCATTATTATTGAGATTACTTTGCAATATAAAATAAGTAAACACAAAACAGAAACGTTTCCTATTGTTTACAGAATCACTCACCTCTAGGATAACAGTACCGAAACAATACGCTTAAAGATCCTTCAAGCTTTATTTATAGCTTTAGGTATATGAACTTTTTTTATATTTATGTTTTAAAATAAAACCTGTTTCAGATTTTTCAATCCTTATTAACAATCCTGAAAATCTTAGGCCAATCTGTAGTTCTTTGGACGTTTTTTACTACTTCTTTTTATATAAGCTTCAAGAATAAGATTAAGCAATATGGAGGGAGCTATTATGAGCTGTAAAAATTCTGAGGTATCTTAAAACGCTAAAAGATGCACAGCACATCAAAATATATTCCCTTATATGATTTATTTAGACTGAATTTTTCCTGCACATGCCATAGTTTTCAAATAGCCGCACTGGTAAAAATCGAGCGATGTTAAATTTGAGTTTCTTCAGGATCATTCTATTGTATGTCCAAGCGTGTGCGCATCTGTTGACAGTATGTGCTGGAGCATTGTCCTGTTGAAACTATGCTCCAATATGGCAGAAAATGCTTTCTTCTGCCATATTGTTGGCAAAGAAGAATGTATGGATTGTACAACAAGGAAGTCAGCACCTTGTTTCTTTGATGCCTGCTTCAATTGGGGTTTCTCTGATGACCATTAACGTTTAGTTGCTTATTCACTTTCCTGTTGACGCAAACAATGGTTTCGTCACAGAAAACTGTGCGTTCAGCTCACTCGTCTGGGTTCTCTTTGCTAAATGTCTCTAACACTAGGCTTTTGTACGAGTGCCGTTTGTTGATTTTCAAAATAAGTTAGATGTTGCCTTTCGTGAAATCTGTTTCTGTAAAAAACCTACTAATGGATTTATTATCAAGTTATCTGCTCCTCTTTTAGCGACCTTAGTGACCTATTATGCGCATTGTTTACTGCAAATCGTGCCTCTTGAAATTTTTTAACCAATTTCCCTCGCGCAACTGATTAAATCGTACCTACGGTTGCTAACGAGTAGAACAACTTGAATTGATTCCCCTTCACTCAACATAGTCGTCCAAGTTTCAGGTTTTAGAAGCAATTGTAAAGACGAAACACTGTTTCAATGATTTAGCCTATGGAGCACCCTTTAACAGGTATTTTGCATGTGTAAAATTCTTTTCTTGGACTATTTTTTACATGCTTTGATCCGCCTCAAACCCCTTTCAAATTTTTTGGAGCGATCGCTGCTATATCATTAAAATGGCAAACGGAAACTAAGTTAAAGCAAAATATGTGTGTAAAATACCTAGAACTAGACGTTGCTGAGTAGAAAGAGAAATAGAAAACAAAATGAACTAAATAAAGAAAAAAAAACAATTTAACGGGGAACCGAGAGAAATAAATTCTCCTAAAACCTGGCGATATAAAAATTACTGAGAGAAAATTTTGCATCTAAATTAATAGCAATGCTAAATTATTTAGTTGTTGATAAATATGCTAGATGTGTTTGTTTATAATCAATATACGATCCTTTGTAAGCAGACTCAGCATAGTTACGTCCATATTTGTTCTATAACGAAAAATTGCCGTTACCAAAAATATGCACAATAAGCAAATAATCTGTTTCTAATGTAATTTTAAGAAATGAATATTTATATACTTGCATCATATTTAAAAAAAGATTTTGGACGGCGTTCTTTTAACAATTACTTTCAGATAAGTGATTTGGGAGTCTAGTGAGCTAGTTTCCTTAAGGTTTCCATTCATTATGACGCAAGTAAAGATTCCTGTTTTGAAATTGTATCTGAAATCGCTAATAGTTACAGATACCTAACGATTGTATGTTGGGTTGCATATTGTGCGTTAGAATTGATTTAACCATATTTTCATATTGAAAACAATATATAAATTTAATAGAATTTCTAATACATTAATTTCTTTTTTAACCTTCTTCTACAAATACTAGGTTAGCCAAAAGTCTGAAAACGATTTTATTGTAGGAATATCGATAGAATTAGCGGAAAAACCACCTCTGTAGGGTATACTAGACTATTTTATCAACATTCTGATAGATAAAAAATTAATTGAATGATCCAATTCCGCGTAATTGATATCAACTATTAATTTTTAAATGGTAACTTAGTACTTTGATACCGTTTTTGAAATCTGCATAAAATTCTAGATACAACAGTGAAGAAATTTTTTTATTAAAATAATGTGCTCAGATACAATATTGTGGTTTTGTTTGATATTCAAATGCATGGTTTGCCTAAATCATTAGCTACATTTCTTTGCCTGGCTCGGCCATATCCATTAATTACTTTTCTTCAAAGGCGTGGCACAAGAATATAATAAGTATAGTACTACCTTGTATTTCTAGTTCAATAATTATTTCGATATTTTGTTAACTAGGAAACACTTTTATTTTTAATTCGTTGATTAGAAATTTCACCGATGTTTGCCTATAATTTAGAGGTTAAAAAACTTTATTTTATATAGTTTCTTAAGTAAATTTTCCTAAATGTTAGTTTAATTAAGAAACTAAATGAAATAAATTTATTTAATCTCTAAATTATAGGTAAACATCCGTGAAACTTTTAATCAATAAATTAAAAATAAAAGCATTTTCCATTTAATAAAATATCGTAACAGTTATTGATCTATTGACTTAGAATGCAAGGTTGTCAGGCGGTACTATACTATATGTGTTTCTACGCCACGCATCCGAAGAAAGGCGAGCCAGACCAAGATATGTAACTAATGACGTGGGCTACCTATTGAAATATCGACCAAAACTGCAGTCTTTAATAATTAATTATATTCGAGAAAATTATTCTAATTAGAATTTTATGCAGTACTTGGGTGACATTTAAAAATTAAAAGTTGATATCAATTACGCGGAATTGGATCATTAAATTAATTATTTTTTTTGTTAGAGTGTAGGTAAAATAGTCTAATATAGTCTATAGGGTTATTTTCCTGCTAATTCTACCGAGATTTCTATAAAACCGTTTCTAGACTTTTGGCTAACCTGGTATATGCAGCAAATAGTATTTTTATAATTTAAATTCTATTACTATAAGTTTCAGATTAATATAGCTAATCACCATTGATCTATAATTTTGTGCTTATTTAATATTTTAATGCATGTAGGTAACCGGTTTTGGTAATTTATTTAGATTACTTGTAATTTAACCTTGATTGAAACTCGAAACATAAAGGCATTTTTGGTTTGGAGTTCTTTAATTATTTAGTTTCAATTTTGGGCTTTTATGTACTTTTAGAAGCTAGGATTTGTTTTTATCTAACCTCATAGTAGGTGATTAATTTTCTTCATTATTTAAGAATTCCTTGATTTGCTTATTTAATATCTTGTAGAAACAAGGGATTTTGGAGGAAGTGTTCCCATAGGTTAGTTTTATTATATTTCCTTTCTGTAGGGAAATTTATTCTACTTGCTACTAGAGTTTTCAAAATTAAAACAGTTTTTTCTATGGGACTGCTGCCCCGAACAAAGACATTGGTATGTTAAAGTACCCTTTTCTTTTTTTTTGGGTATAACAACTTACACTTTATTTATTCGTTCAATTTTCAAATGTAATATTTCTAAATTCATTATAGATAAAAAAACAAATTTCGAAGATAACCTTATAAATCGAAACGTTAATAAATAATAAAGATTGTCATTCGTTTTTCAATTATAACCAAACTCTGATTGGCTGGATATCTTAGAAAAATGTACATACTTTAAAATATCAGCGGAGGATTGTTAAGAAAGTAAAGATTACTCAAGTGAGCTTTTTGAAACGCAATTTTCTAAAGCCGTGGTATATTATTTTATGAAAATACGAAGGATACTGCTTAAATTTCGGGATGTGGCAACATTGCAGTTTGCAGGACGATCGCCATACAAAATTCGTAAAATTTGACATTTCTGCTGTCAAAAAACTGCGATAAAAAAGGTGTATATACAGTCGTTCTATTACAGAATAATTTTAAAGTAAAAAATTGCGGAAAAACATGGATTTAAACATTTTCGAGCAATGATTTTGTTTCATTGTCGATTGAAAAAAAGTAAAAAGGAATTTAGCGCTGATCTAAAAATTGCTTTTGGTGATGACACACCATCAAGAACAACTGTATTCCGATGGTATCAAGAATATAAATTCGGTCGTAGTAACCTTAGTGATGAAGTTCGTGAAGATCGACCAACGACATCTAAAAGAGCAGGAAACAAGAAATGTTAAATGCAGATCGTCATGTAACTTATGGAAAAATTAAATCATCCTTAGGTATCGACATGAAGCAAATAAATAAAATTTTACATGAGCACTTGGATGTAAAACGAATATATTCACGACGGATTACACATAATTTAATTGATGCTCAAAAACATGCTGGTGTCAAATGGTGCCCAGAAACACTTCAACCGTTCAACTCAGATAGATACATTAAATTTGGTATACAAGATTGTCAGTGGTGATGAAAGTTGGATATATGCCTATGAATCTGAAACAAAACAACAATCGACGGTTTAAGTGTTTCAAAATGAAGCAAAGCCAACTAAAGCTGTTCGTGCTCGCAGTGTTTCCAAAGAAACGACCGTTTGTTTTGTATCAAAACTGGTTATGTGGCTACTATGCCTTTAGAAGGCCGTAAAACTGTAAATTATGAGTGGTATATAATCATCTGTTTATCACATGTTATATCTGAAATATGAAAGAAGAAAAATAAAGAACGAAGAATCATTCTGCATCACGAAAATGCAAGCTCATACACAGCATGACAAACTGTGAATGATTTGGCCGCTAGAAGAGGAATTAATGCCTCATCCTCCATCCTCCACATAATAACGAAATGAGCATCCGTGAAGCAGATTTTCTTTACTGGCTATGCCAGAAAGCTTCATTGAATAAAATATCCGAGATTCCTATAAGATAATTTATATGTGGTTTGAGTTACTGTTGTTGCTTATGATCCTCAATCAGTTGTATCGCACAGACTATATTTTATAACGGACGGTGACATTATTACAACATAAGATTAAACTGGTGAATAGATAAACCGGTAGTTAGGAAAATTTAGGCCCACTGGCTACAAATGAAGAGTGCGCTGGGTTCTTTTGAAACATATGTTTAATTTGACTTGTTAGAATGTCACGCCATCCACCTAATTTCAAAAAAACGCCTTCAAAAATAAGGAGCACGTTAAGTGGAGACAAAAAGAGAATTCATATGATAAAAACTAAAAACAAATGCTGAAAATAAAGAGCTGCGATGTTAGTGATTGCTTTTACTAAATTAAATTCAAAAATTACACACTGAAATTACATTTACACTTATGTTAAATTTAGTTGATATGAATTGCTTAAATAAGTAAAAGCGAGACTCTAGCATCATTATCAATAACATATAATAAGATGTCAGGTAGAAGTAAAGTATAAATTAAACTAAGATAAACTTTAATTAAAATCTAAAACTTTGGCACTAAATAGTTTTCATGATCATGAAGTATTCCTAACTTATTTAAAAATATAAAAGAGAATGCATTCCAAATACAAAATATTGTAATTAGTGTTATAAATAAAACGTTAACTTAAAATAAACTGAGGTAAAGTACAAAATTTGTATAAACGCGCTTCTTTTGAAAAAATTGAATTAAATTATATTTTCTTACAGTTTAATTAAATTATGTGACAATTATTAAATTGAATTACTAATAAAATATTCAGTACAACACTGGTAAAATCATTAATTTAATTTTAAAGTACTTTGACGGAATTGATGTTTTAGACGCAAATAAAATATCGTCTATGACAGTGTGCGGATATAGTTAGAATATTAATCAAATAAAAAGTATTGTTAATCTACATTATTAAAGACGTTGCAGATAAGTCGATATTTATAGATACTCAAATAGGTAAGGCAACAATATTACTCGTTTAATACATCGGATATTGACCACTACAGATCCCTAAGGTAACGTAAATAACATGCTATTTGGTTAATATTTATATTAAACTCCGCGATAATTTACAGGGTAGAGACAATTACAGCGTTTTCACAAATTCTGACGGACATGACATAATTTTATAGGAATGTAAGGATTCATATTACTGATAATAACAAAGAAGGATACATACCAGTTATTATATTAAGACATATTTTGTAATGAACAAAATAAAATAAATGCATTTTTCTACGAAACTGTGGAACGCTTGGTTTTCTGACCAAACAAGTGACGTTTGAAGTATGATTTTGGAACTCGAAGTGCGAAATAGTATATTCTGTAACAAGTTTGAATTATATCATTTTTTGTATGAGTGAAAAGTTTGTTATACGAGATAGAATAGCCATTTCAAATGCTCTTCAAACTTAATAAAAATTTGGATTTAGAAAACATAAATCTTTGAACAGCTACGATGCTGAGTAAAATGACAAAGACTAACGAAAATGACGAAATGATTGATTTGTTGCAAAATTAAAGTTTAAATAGAATAACAATAATGATAAATATAGTAATAATTGTTCGCATTGTTGCTGCATCTGTAAAGCCAAAAAGGTCTGCTGGTTACAATTACAACATCGTGTTGTATTAATTTAATAAATATAGTGAAATCTTTGTTTAATAAAGTTCATAAATAATAAAAATTCGTTGAATAGAAATTTTGTAAAAAAATAAAACCATACATACTTAACCTAACCTATATAGGGTGCCCGCGTATACGGTCCTTAAATAAATAAAGCTGTAAACATTTTTAAACTAATTCGGAAACGAATTTTGCAAAATATCGCATAAAAATTTATCATATATGTGGACATATTGTCCTACATTTAACTTATGAGTTGTGATTAAAAAGGGAAACTTTGTCATGTCTATTTTATATTAAATTACCTTTCGCATTTGATTTGCTTTATTTAGATGTAAACATTTATATATGTTATTTTTAAACTTACGTACTTAAATTGTTTTCTTTCTATAAATTTAATATTGATTGAATAATTATAAAAAGAATTTATAGTGAAATTTCATCTTCGGTGAAACTTTATGTACATCACGATTTTGGAAATAGCTATTGTTAACATCGAACGGAACTTTAACATTTGCTACGTTGTGTTGGGAAAAATCCGAGAAAGAGATAACGTTAATAGGAGATTTGCGTACACAATGTAAACGCAAGTGGCTAAAAAGGCACACGATTAATTCTGGTATAGCGGAGATTGGTCAATGAGGTTATCGTTAAGCAAAGCGAAGAAAGTCTAGCACTACAGTTAATTAAGTTAAATTGAGTATCAGTTGTTTACAGTAGAAAGAGAGCGCCACATACACAAACGACAAAGTATACACTACCGTAAGTTCAGTGCTGCAACTATCAGCATAGATCCTATCTAAACGGAGGAAAAGAAAGTTATTTAAGGAAAAGAGCATATTCAAAACAGTATAATTTATTCCATCAGGAATTCGTAATATATATTACTATTGCAATACATGTTACAAGCAAAAATAGTTATTAAATTTGCCCTTTGGGGTTAATGCTAACTTAATATTTTACATGCATAACGGGTATCTGAGCTAACAACATCGCAGTTGAGCTAGTAACAACGTCTATATCTTAGCGTTTCAGGATTGCACTTTAATCTAAATAACTCAACTTCTAATACTGTGTTATGAGGCATTGCCATTTCCATTAACAAAGAAAACCTAATGAACAGTTGAAGACTAATTAAAACAGGGAGAAAATACACTGTGCAAATAACTCAAATACTGTTAACAATTATGCTTTTAATAGTAGTAAAACCCAAAGTGCAGTTATAATATGCTATAATTGTGTTGTTATTCTAAAATTAAATCAGAAAAATACTCTGTATACTTGTATAATGTCTACATATTAATTTAAACATAGAAAAGTTAAATATAAAATTCACTTATGGAGAAAACGTAGGTCGCAGCTATTATGGCAGTGCAAAATTAGACACGTTAGCTATACAAATTCGCATTTGTTGTATATATTAAATGAAATATAATTAACTCATGATCATTGAAAAATGCAATTCATAAATTCCTCACAGCTCTAACGACTATAAATAATAATGGTACTATAAATATTATGTTTTTCGAATTATACGACCGGGTCTAGCACCGTATGGCGATTTTTTTGCGATATAAATACTGAATATCCGGATTTAAAATTAGACCTACTAATTAGTAATAAGGTATCGCAAAATTCTGTCTTAAACAGATAATTTCGACAATAATTTTAGAAAGACACATGCTCGACATTTGAAAAATCATGAAGAAATTAACTGTTCGCTATTAAAAGAGGGCGAAAACATAATAAGAAGTTTGTATAAAAATATAGGTATAAATTTAAAAATTAAAAATAAAGAACATACACACTTTAGAATTAACGTACAAAATACTGGTGGCAACTGAAAACATTTCAAAAAAATTGAAGAGGCTTTTCAAAGCGATATTTTATACAAGACGGAAAACGCCCACATAAGCAAGCCAATGGACAAGATTTTAATTTATTGCGAAATGTTATTAGTTATAGGAGATTATTGTAGCGTTTCACTGTTTGCGATACTCTTTTAACCGAATAGATATATTGAAGAGTTGAGAAATAACTATTGAAAACCTTTATTGAAAACGAATACAATATAACAACAAATTAATCAATTATTGTATATTCTCTGTTGTTGTTTACGACCACCTTCCACTTTTCAACTAATTTATCAACCCCGTTTCACTAAAAATCGCCGGGTCTGGAGCTGAAGAAGTTGTTGAGATAGTTTTTGAGGTCCTTATTATTGTCGACGGTAATACCCTCATATGGTTCGACAGCGAATAGAAAGGTCCTGTTCGAACTCTTCGAGCGCTGCGCTGACGATATTTGGTGCATAAGATCGAGCGTTATCGTGTAGCAGTATGACTGACTTTGCCGATCGCGCCTCGTTCACACGGTGCAAACACTTCTGTCGACCGTTTTGTTATTTTGGAGCGTTTTCTAGTAAACCAAACCTTTCCAGTTCCACCACATAAATCATGGTCTTTGTTTGATGGAGATCTGGCTTCACTCGTGCCTTTGGCGTGTTTCCG
Source organism: Phrixothrix hirtus (assembly GCA_024586415.1). Taxonomy (NCBI): domain Eukaryota; kingdom Metazoa; phylum Arthropoda; class Insecta; order Coleoptera; family Phengodidae; genus Phrixothrix; species Phrixothrix hirtus. The sequence goes on along the minus strand of JAHWXV010208715.1, from coordinate 22,121 downwards.
CCAGCCACTCACATTTTCTTAGCTTCATGTTAACAGAGACACCAGTTCTCATCTTCCGTGATAATTGTCTACAAGAATCGTTGCTTGTGACCGCGTGTCACGTCGATTTACCTTTTTCTCTCTTCGCTAAGTTTGTGAATCACTCAAAAGCCGAGTTTTGCTTAAAACCCATCTGATGGAGGTGGCTATGGACCAGTGGTTGAGCGCAGATCATTTTTAGAGCAATTCTTGGCATGATTGACGATCTTTCCTCAAAACTGCCTCGAGACGTTCCTCGTCTCTGTCGCCCAGTACGAAGTCGCCAGTTTGGAACTTGGCAAACCATTCTTGAGCAATAGATTTCCTCCGTACACATCGCCGATGTCCCGAGAGACTTCGACGGCTTTTTGGCTTCAATGAAGGTCTAAGAATAGCAGATCTCGAAAATGCCATCTGGCTATTCCATTTCTTGAGCTTGAAAATCGCGAAAAATTAAATTACTCAAGAAAATGATTTTAACTGCCTCGAAGAATGGAAAAAATACTTTCGATCAATGTACACATTTTACCCAATAACAAACAAAGCGTAGGAGGATAAAAGGGAAAAACGCTACATATTTATTTATCAATATACTAAATTGAGAGATAAAACTTGATTAAAACTTCTAATGTGGTTTTTGTGATCCTTAAGTGTCGCGAATTCTGGGACACATCCAAAGCTTCACAAATTCTGAATAACTGAAGTATGCACACGGTTATAACAAATACGTCACATGCACTTACTTAGCTTTGGAAGTCTAGCCGACCACTCACTTTTGTTGTACGCGGTAGTCCTATTCACAAACAGGACTGGACTCAAAACTTTTGTAAATACTTCGAAGTCTGCATTTTAGAAAAAAATAAAAGTGATTGTTGTGCATGCAGACAAGCATTTGCTCCTTATTTCGGGGTCACTTTGTATAGGTGACAGTATAAAAACAAAAATCTGTTAAATCCTAATTATTACTACATATTGTTATCTTTGTATTTCTAGCCTTAAATTGCACACAAATCTAAGAATTTCGATTAATTGCTGATTGGCTGGTACGGTCGCAAATTTTGCGACGCTTAGCATGTAGCCAGGTTTAAAGTAAGCTAATACGTGACTTAATAATAAAGACTAATTTAAATTCTATAAGCAAACAGTTCACGCAATGCTGAATGGGTTGTACAAGAATTCGAATTATTACTAATACTTTTCAGCCAGAATTATTGCTGGGTATTGGTTTTGTTGCAAGCTAAGCGCTAAGAGATACAATTTTCAGACATTTTTTTGTGGCTAATTCATTACTTAGGTCATTGAAAATAATACGTTAAATGGGTTCAGTGGCAGGATCGCATTAAATTACGAAACGCGTTTCGATCTTCATAATATTTGGAATAATGAAGTTTTAAAGGAACGAATATGTATGAGTGTCAATTTATTAATTTTCCCTCACTTCACATGTTCGATGTTTTACTCCTAGACCTTGAAGATGACATCAGCATTAGTATGCTCATTAAGAGGTAAACATCATTAGCGAAATTTTGTACATTTACCAACTGGGTATGAAAGATTCGCGGACAGCAGTTATATTTTATGTACTTAGGAAAATTGTTTTACAATCTTTTCTATGTTACAACAACTATAAAATCAATTATCAACGAAATGGTTTACAAAATCCAATGAATCTCATCACTTCCACATTTTAGCAAATTTGAATAAATTGATCGCATGCATTAATTTAATATAATAATGCTTAGAATTTAAAAATTGCTTACTAAACTAGGTATTTTAATTTAAATTGATATATGGTGAATAAGTTGTGTTGGCTTAAGTAACATAAAAGAGTGCTTAGGAATTGGAAGCGTTAATTAATCTAAAAGCCTTTTAAAAAACAGATAACGATTATTATTTAAACTTACTCTAATTAATACAAATCAATCTGCCCACACACAGATAAAACTGTAATCAACTGACGCAATTGTAGTAACAATTTCCACTCATTAGTGAATTAATTATAAAAAGATAAGTTAATAATGAATGAAGGCGATGCGACCCGAGGTCGTTGGTATTTGTTTGATAATATAATAATTAAAATAAGGATAGAAGAGCAAAATAATTTTGTAAGAGGACAATATAAGTAAAACAACTTTAGTCCGCATTACTGTTAATTAGAGCTTTTAAATATTCAAAGTTAATTAGCCTAAAAAGTTTGTTTATTTAAAGGGAGTGCCTCGAAGTAAAAAACGAACCAATATACATTTAAGCAAATGGAATCATTAACTACAACATTTATATAATTTAAATCATTTTTTATAGTTGAAAAATTAACATGTGCTGGTAAAATAGACTATATTCTCCATAAATTAATTTATTACTAACACAATATAATTAACATTAATCCATTATGTTGAAATCTAATCTATTTTAATAGTAATTAATTTAATAGGCATAAATTAATTGAATACTTTGGATACAAAAGCAAAATAAACATACCTGATAAAAATCAACGTTAATAATATTAAACTGTTTCCAATACATTTTCTCTAAGGAAATTGATTAAATTATTTATTTATTACCATAAAACATTAAAAGTTAGGATCTTATCTTAAAATGATCCAAAATTGTGAGTAAAATTTTTAATTAAAACTGTTAGCTTCTACAAATTTGATAGATAACATTGAAATATTAAATTTTAGGAAATATTTGAAATCTCTTCGCTTTTTTTATACAATACCAATTTTTTCACTAGTGAAATCCCAAATCGTAGTTTTATGTTTCTTAAAAATAAATTAATTTTATTAAAGCTTCTATACTTATTTATTTTTTATCAATTTTACTAGTTGACGTTAGATTTATTACTAATAAGCTCTACAATAATAAATAAGTTATTTAAATGACTGTTCTTCGGCATAAAACTACGTGTATTAACGTATAGCTTTGGTGAAAACGCCGTTTTGGTCATTTACTGTTGCATTTTTCCCACTAATCCAATTCAATTCGAAGCCCGCATTAAGGAACGTAATATAATACTTGCAAAGCAACTTCGGAAGGTGTCCCCATCTGATTTGGCGAACTTTGGGTGTTACAAATAATTTAATTTTAAGTGGCCAAAATACCCTTTAACCTTTTAGATCCTTTAGATTAATTTCTAAAGTTAAAATTAATTGTAGAGTTGCTTAGCCAAAATCAAACTCAACCTTTTAAGCAATTTTAATTTAGGCATAGCAAACGCAAAATAAGTCCCTGCTTTTAATATTAAAGTTAAAATGTTTGAAAAATACAAAAAAGTAAAATGTCGAATTTTAGAAAATATTCATGGCCATTCACAAAAGAATATTTCTGCAAACATAGTTGTTACGCGATTTAGTTGTATACTAATAGCAGAATTTGCCATACAACTGTGTTTATTTTGTCTTTTCAAGAGACACAAGTGTAATTCCCCTACCCTTTGCTTTTATTAAGTCGTCCTACTTTTTTTTGCGGTACAGAAATATTTAACACTCCAATGATTCCATACCTCATCTCAAGCATTTGTTGTTAAGTCGGCCCCTAGCTAAATATTTCAAGAAATAGCCTGTTATGTCAAATATTACATCATTCTTGGAATATTATGTAAGTTGTAGGCATTGAAGCCTACGAAATCAAACTTTGTGTAAAAATGTTCTCATCAACGCAGTTTTCCTCCAAACAATTGACTACTCCTTTTAGAAAGATTATACGAGAAGTACGATTTGAGGCTTATTATGATGTATAGTGATTTTGATATTAATGTTTAAAAATATTAAATAATTGATTATATATAATGTAGCTCAACTAGTATCTAGTATAGTTATTTACACAATGCGCAACATAAATTGCACTAAAATAGTCACGCAATCTAATGTGTTTGACACTAATCTACCTTAGTTTACTTTAACAGCTCTAAATATTGTATTATGAACTTAAAAAATTGATACAAAGATTTTTGCTGTTATATTGATTTCTATGGTTTTATTATGTTTTTAATTTATTTAATACAAACACGCTCAGTTTTTATTATATGCGTACTTTTAGAACTGGTAAAAGATTAATTGTTTTGTTGAATTCTAATCTTTCCACGATTAGGCTGTGTTCGATGTGCATGGGTTTGTTGCAACTGCCGTTTCTGACCTGATTTCCACATACTTTATTTTAATTATTGGTAATTAATTTTGTTTGTTAGTCTTGTCCTTAAGAAATGTGTTTTAGTAAATATTAGTAAGCGAAATGGCCTTTTATAACTTTAGCGACTAACGCGAGCGTGTCATTAACCACTCAATGTAATTATAATTACCTTATATTGTTAGCCAGTCTTGCCCTTGCGAATAATTGATTTTGCTTAATTATTTACAGTGTAAGTTATTTGTAATTTCTTTAAATTATTGAAGTTCTAAATTACCGGAGACTAATTACAATATTAATATCTATGTCACTGCACTATTTAAGATGGGTTTTTTATCGTTTTCATTAATATATTGACTGTTTCGAGTATATTTGGAGTTTCATGGTTTATATTTACGTCTGACCACTGAAATTTGGATTTTTCGTTGTTAGGCGCATTTTACACAACAACTATTTTGTTTTCTTATTTTTTAAATACTAAAAGTTTTCTGCAAAATAATTGAACTTACGAAAATTCAGTTTATTATAGTTTCTAGTACTTTAATATCTAGTTACTTTGTTTAGTCACGCATTGTTTCACTGTGTATAGTATTTAATTCACTCTAGACCAGTGATTTCGAAACTATATATCTGGCTCTGATTTTTTTGTAAATCGTTATGCTTCCTCGTTAATTATCATCTAAGTCAAAGTTCGTTAATATTTATTTAAATCATGATTTACAAAAAAAATATTTTGTATAGACAAATGTTGTTCTTAACATAGACTAAACCCTTAACTCGAAACATGAACATTTTAAATTATTAAATATTATGTAATACAACAAATAAATCTTTCCTAACAAATGAAAAACACAAAATGGTCGTAAAATCAGTTATATTTCCACAAAACATAAAAACGAAACATAAATATTAAAAAAAAATAAACAAAATTCTGTGAGATATTCAGAACAACAAATTATTTTTGGCACAATCAATTTTTGCTGCATTCCAAGCAAATACTTTTGTTTGCAACTGATGCACATGTAATTAGTTTTTCTCATTTTTGAAGATAGACAAATGCAACATAATTTTTTCTTTTTAAGCTTGTCATTGACAATTTCATTCACAAGATTTTGTTGTGCAACATTTACTCCTAGATGTTTTGCAATATCAGCACTCAATTCATGATGTCTATCTTTGTCTAAGGTGAGGCTTTATCAGTTCGATTGCTAATTGTTGAATAAATTTGGAACGGAGTAAGCAAAAATATATTATAAAACTATTGACAATGCTGATATTTACGAGTGTGTAGAAAACTGCTAATGGTCAACATCTAGTTCTGCAATTTAAGCTATAATTGACACTTCATGTCAAGAACGCCAATCCTCGATTTCGTATGGTTGTAGTAAGCAATTATATCAGGATTTCCTGAAACTGAGTCATTATCTTTGGTATGATGAATGGCCAAAATAATCAAAACAGCACTGTTACGTTTCGGCACATACGAAATCAAAGTGCGGTTGTTGTAAAATCCAGAAAACGTTGACCCAACAGTTCTTTGCTTGCCAAAAACTCCGGGCGAATCTCCCATTTGGTCTTTTTCACAATCCCCACGTAAGTTAATGGCGTGCTTGTAGTTTATCCACCAACTGTAATGACGAAAAATAATTATCTGCAGTAACATTCTTATTACACCCTACAATCGGTTTACAAAATTTAATTACAGATTATGAAGGTTTAGATAGTTTTCTTTGTTCTTCGGTTAAGCTAACTCCATCACAATTTTTGCGATAATAAATGTAATCGATATAAAGGTATAAATTTCTAGCGCTGGTCGTGCACATCACTTTGATGTTGTACTTTGCCGATTTACTAGGCATATAAATCCTAAACCGGCAATGCCTCCTGAATGAGACCAGCTTCTCATCAACTGTAACACATTCTCCAAGTGCAAGCAATTTTTGAGGACTAGAGATGACTTTTTCAAAAAATAACAGATATCGGAGCTGTTGAATCAACGCTTTTGCGCTGATCTCAATCCGTAAATCATATCTCAAACCTTTTTATCGACGTCGTCATTTTAAAAATTGGACGACCTAAAGTATCTCAGGAGAATAAGGAGCACATATCCTCGTGAGCTGATTTCATAATTGATGACAGCATGAATAACTCAAGAAGTGCTTTGATTTAAGTAGCATTTGTATGTATATAATTGAATTTGCTGGTAGTTGCTTGGAGTTTCTCTGTGGCTTTATAAATTTTGTTGTTCGTTCGTAGGACAATCCCATTTATTCGTTTTAGTAGAGTTATTTCCTAATCGCTTTGTGTACGCAGTTAGGCCAGGAAGCCCTCTTAATGATGTTATAATTTAGCGGTCTTACAGTTATGAGCGGTTCAGCTGATTGCTAAAAAATATTTTTTCTGCGATAAGATATATTATTGTAATTAGCAACTAATTTTGGCTCATTATCATGTTCTGCCCAACAATAAATCGTTGATACTGCAGGATGTTCTGTAAAATGGTTCATCCAAATGCGAATCTGAATCACTAGTTTCATTGTCGTCCTGTATGTGATCGGAATTTGTTTAAAAATTGGGATCCTCATCAGAGTCGTCTATTTCTTCGTCGGGCTCGACTATATCAGAGTCTTCTTAATTTTCTTGACCATACAAGTGATCGTTCTTTTTGTAGGCTACAACATCTGTTGTATTTTATTTTCAGAATCGGGGACGGCAATGTTGACACTTTTAATTTGGCTGGGACTAGTCTGACCCATTCTACATAATAATATCTCTATACATTATATACGTGTAAATTAAATAAAATGGTTGGCTTATCTTGATTATTTCACCAACGTAATTAGAAACGCAGGGTCTACGATACCTTCTATTTTATATACATAATACGAAACAACTAATCCCTCAGACCTGCAGAGTTTTGAGAATTACACAATTAAGGACAGTTCGCTGCTACGTATCGTGAACAAATAACACGAATCCACTTGTTACTGAACTGAATGAAGATAACTAAGCGCACACGATTCTTGTATGTTCTGTGCCCCCATTATTGACAAATATATTTCTTTCAAGGTCTGACAGACCAATGTTTCAGGTTAAGGTTTAAGGTTTATCGAATTCAAAATTAAATTTTTGGTAACAGTTGCGCACCCCACCCTCCTTAATAATCTCGTGCTCCCCTAAGGGTCGCTCTCTGCTACTTTGGAAGCTCTATTCTATAGGATCTAGGACGCATTTGTCAAAGTTGGACACGCTTTTCGAACCCTATGATCGAGTATTTATCCCATATTAGTTCCATAAAATCCAACTCACGGCATCATGGCTGTTAAACGATACCTCTTACCATAAGTTCGGCTTTATTAGATGCTATATACCCTCAATAAAAGATTGAAGAATGTTTAGGATTGTTATCCTGCCGAACGTTTTACAATTATCCGTTGCTTCAAAATAATTTGGTATCGATTTTTATAATTCATCAAGCCGTGCAGTACAGAAATACTCCTAGATCATAAATGACCTTCATAATGTCTAACAATTGGTACTTCACAGCCTAACATCGTCTTCTTTTTAAACACTCGTTGAATAAAACTTCGACGTTCTAATTCAGATACTTAAAACTTGAATAGCACCTTTCCCGAGCCTTCATAGTTAAATATCAATGGTTCTGAACCTAATGAAGCCGTTTAATTTTATTAATTGTACACAGTAGAGGTTTCAAATGGCGACACAGCCATGAACATCCTGTTTTAATAAAAGATCTTTTACAGTAGTTATGCAAACAGGATTTTCGGGACTTTTCTTAATTTCAGCACACATTTGTAGTGCTGTCACATGTCTGTTTTGTTTACCGATCGTTATTATTCTCCGATCCTGAGTAGAAGTTGTGAGTCTAGACCTTCCATATTTCGCATGGTTTATCAAACAGCCCGTTTCACGCTATTTTCTGTCGTATTATGTGCGGTGTCTTTCGATACTTTGTGTTGATTTTTAAGACAAAGTCTAAACGTGGTTTTCATTAGACATAGCTTAAAGTTTCAAGTTTGTTTGCAGAAACGACCTTTTATGATATTTTTAATGCTCGATTTCCAGCCAAATCATGGTTTCAAATGACGTGTTTAAACCGTAATCTAGCTTCGTGTTAAAAATGGACACTTTAATTTGAACGATATATAATATTCTGTTCTTTACATCATTTTTCAAGCAATATTTCGATTTTTTAGCTATATTTATTATTTTTTTCCAAAGACGTATCTAATTATTTTAACTACGAGGTGTGTTCGTAAAGTAAGGCTGTTTAAAAATAAAGAAAATTTGTTTTTAAATAATTTTATTGTTATAAGAAAGACGATAGTTTAAATTACTTTTCAACATACACACGAATACGGATTCAGTTATGCGTGGCCCCACTAAAAATACTTAATTTGTATAGATAAAAAATATTTTACAACGTGGTTCTCTTACCCAACGTTTTCTCAACATTTTCATATCGATAAAATGATTTTTGGCAACTTTGCAAAATATCGTTCAACGACTAACATTACATTCTAGATCGATAATCCCTTATTTTAAATTTGGAAATAAAACAATCTCTAAGGCCGAGGCAACAATTCAAATCCACAATCATAAGTCGCTGTCGACGCAGTTCGCCGTTTCTGATCCCGGTGCGATATCTTCAAATAGCAGCACAGTTCAATTACATTACGAAAACAATGCAGAAGTAAAGCTTAGTATTCACCAGAATTACTGTGCCCCTTTTCGAGATAATCTATTAATGTCGGCTCATCTTTATTCCAAAAACTGTTGCTCTATTTCCACCAAAAGGGGTGTAGTTTAGGCAGAGGTCAGCCACGGCGATACCACTTTATGGATTGTCGCTTCAACTCAAGTTTCATCATGTTATCACTTGGTCAAAATAAAGTTCTGGGATTCTCCTTAAAAGGAATGAAAAGTTACGGGCAACTATCAATTCGATTCCGCCTGTTCGTTGAATTGATTATTTACGGCACCCAACGCGCGTAAACAGTTTTCAATGACAGACAATTGGTAAGGATCTTTTGAACCCTTGTTTCTCTAACTCTGCTCTAATGCTTATCGGAAGGATAGTTTTCTTAACTTTAACGATTGTTTTAGGAATCAATTCAGTTGCGACTATGTTTAAAACTTACTCACTATTTTTGCAACTATTAACTATGTTACACTGGACTCACCCAATGTTTTCAACACATAAAGTGATGACTGATTTGGAGGTCAATTTGTATTTTGGCGAGTAACTGACAGTCGAAGATGGGTAGGATCTTGTAGGTTGCTTCATACAACGTATTTTACACTGTGAACAGAATTTATTAAGTTAACCTTTCGCTTAGTAGTGGTAATATAATTTTTGCTTTTAGGACCTACATAGGATACGTTTATTTTTGTTTTACGGCCTTTATAATTTTTTGTCGATGCCTTGTATAAATTGTTTTTAATGCTTATGGCGTGCCCACGATTTTGTTGACTTGTTGTTCTAACAATTTTTTTGACGTAAAAAGCTATTTCCAAAAGCTTTTAACTTTACTTTTAGTTATTCATTATTAGGGTTTTCAGTGATTCCTTAGTTAATGCAGTGCTTTTACTGATTGAAATGGTCAATATTTAAGTTTAAGACTTATATCTTTATTATGTACAGAATTCAGAATTTTATTTTCATTAAATCGACTGTAAGGGTTAAAGTAATTTATTGACTATATGAAATAGTGTGTACATTTATTGTTCATTAATCCAAATTTAATAAACTTGTCATATTTACAGTAATTTGCTTAACTATTTAAGTCGAGCAAGAAACAACTGATCATCTAGGGTTCTTTGAACCCAAGAGCTTTTGCTCTTTAGTGAATTTAGCGCAAGCGTATCGTTTAACATTAGATTTTGAAATGGTAATTGATAGCAAATCGTATTCAATGCTGTTTACATTATCGGTTTTGTTTAACTGGTCGATTAATAAATATTATTATTTGGATGTTTGCCAATGTTGCAAGATAGTGTCAGAGTGTAATCTAATTTTGGTGTACTTTAAATGTAGGTCTATATACTGTAAATAGTTCTAATTTGCGACGATGTGTTTGACCTATTGTGCATGTTTAATAATCTTCGGACTCCTGTAATCAGTATGCAGGGAGTGTATGACTAGGTTGCAAAAAAATGTCCGAAATTTCACGCGACCCGGTTAATTAGAGACATTTCTTCTGTAATTGTACTTAATGTAGGGTATACGGAACAAGCAAGTATGTGGACATATTATTTAAGTTTAGAATAAAATACTCGTCAGCGGTAAACATAATTCTATTACGGTGTTTTTTATCAGTCAGTTATAACAATATTTTGCTATATTTATTTATGATAATATAATGTACCCTAAGGTCTATTTTCCTTAGTTATCAGCGAATTTTCCCGGAATTCGCGTTCTCTAAGCACCTGTATGTCTGGCTTGCTTTATATTTTTGGAATACTATATTTTTATATACCGGTTCTTTTAAGATAATTAGATATTGTTTATTTAAATAATGTTTTTTTGTCTATATCTAATTTTCCCGCGTTTAACTTACACTAAAAATTGGGTTTTACATTTGAATACATTGAAAAAGTTATATTATGAACATTTTAACTAGGTTTAACATTTCTCTGAAACGATTTATTGTTTTATACTTATATCTAATTATTCATAGCAGAACGAAATAAAAGTAGTTCTTTGCTGACCACATACGACACTGAACTGCACTTTAACGGGTTAGCACTTGAAGTGTTCTTTACTAGGTTAATTGTGACAAACTAATTAATTAAAACACTGCAATTAACCATGAAAGTCGTTTAAACGTTACAAAATACGGACATTGAATTACTGCTCTAATTTCAGTGTTATCCATTTCGTAAAATTATTGTGTGGGCTTTTTTGAAAATTCACAATTTTATGTAACGGTAACTCGAAACTTCAAATTTGACACTGTTTCTATGATGTATAAAAAAATCAATGCTAAAGCCAAGAATTATTGAATTAGCCCTTGCAATTTCTATCAATATTAAGATATCTTTCGTAGCGTATAATTAATTTCTGAATACTCTCTTCTTATAATCGTGTCGCTTGTGAAATTTGTTAATATTGCTCGTAGTATTTCTGATACTGTCATAAAGTTGACCAACAAGGAACCTCTTTAAATACAGGCATGGGTGGAGGTAATTCGGTTTTAAGTTATTAACCATAGATGTTAACCCATTTCGTGCCTTACGCATGTTTTCGCGTTCTTCCATTCATATTTTAAATAATCCAACACTCATTATACTTTTACTTTCTCTTGTCTATATGAAATATAGGTAAAAGAGAAACTATTGTCTTCGACCAAAATTTTTGATGTTGAAATTTTAGTGGAAATGCACGTTTTCGGGTCTTCTGAGTACGAAAATCATGTTTTTGGAAATTGGTCTGCGCGCGCGCGCATATGTGTGTGCGTGTGCGGGTGCGGGCGTGGGCGCGTGCGGGTGCGCGTACGCGGGTACGTGTGCGTGTGAGCGTGCGCGTGCATGTGCGCCCGTGCGTGCCTGTGTGTTTGGGTGTGTGTCTGTGAACACGATATCTCGAAAACCAAAAGTCCTAAAATAACAAATTTTATATTTGAGTTTCTATCCATCGTCGCACGCGACCACAACAATTTAACTAAAATCAGAAAACCGGAAGTGCCACTTTACTCTTGTCATTTTTTGGTTTTTTGAGATTTTTTCAAAATCGGCTCTAATGATTTTTTTTAAATTTATTATATTTCTTAGAAATTTTCATAAACTTTTCCGTAAGTCGAGTGACCGGAAGTACTTTCGCCATTAAGTGTGATTAAATTAACTATGAAACTAAAAACCGTAGCTAAATGAAAATTTGTATTTATATAATCACCTTAGTGTACTAAATCGAGAATTTGGTTAAAATCGAATAACCGGAAGTACTACCTTATTTCTGTCATTTTTAGATATTTTTCGAAATTTTCCTTTTTCGACATTTTCTCGAAATCGGTTCTAACAATTTTTTTAAATTTATTGTATTTCTGAAGCATTTAAGACCATTTCATATAATCTAGGCGGTTACTCAAAAAGTTTTCTGTAAATGGCGTAACCGGTAGTATTTTCACTGTTAACTCTGAATACAATAACTTTGAAACTAAAAGTTCTAACTAAATGAAAATTTATATTTGGTGTCACAACTGCCTTTTTCTGAAATACCAAAAATTTGGTTAAAATCGAATAACCGGAAGTACCACTTTATTTCTTCAATTTTAAAATAATTTCAGAATTCTTCATTTTCGCGGTTTTCTTGAAATCGACTCTAACGATTTTTTTAAACTTTGTATATTTCTTAGTTACTTAATTTAGTTTTATATTAAGCAAGAAGTTTCACTAATAAATTTTTGAAAATCGAGTAACCAGAAGTACTTGGTGTATTACTTGTGAACAACGTTTCTCTAAAAGTAATTATTATATGAATATCAAAAATTATACTTATGTTTTATATTTTCTGTACATGAAATGGGAATAATTTAGTTAAAATTGAATGACCGAAGTGCCACTTTATTCTTGCGACTTTTAAGTTTTCTGCGATTTTTTCGAAAGAGTTTTTAACAATTTTTTTGAAACTTGTGTCCTTCATATCCTTTTACCTGAATTTAGAGGTTTTACTAAAAAATGCGTTGAAGCGAGTTATCAGAGAAAATCTCAGGAGTTAAGTAGTGTTTTACGTGTCCAGTAACTTAGGTAGGTGACCGTTACAATTATCGTTCCCAAAATACACGTAAATAATATTTTAATTATTTGTGAACATTTGCATATTTGTATATCTATGTACGTAAGAGAAGTCGTGTGATGTCTCACGCCAGATTTTTACGGTAAACTTCACTAATTTGCCGATGAATCTTTATTGGTTTCACATTTATTGCATTTGAAAAATACATTACGAATTAAATTTTATAGTCAGTGAATCTGAAATTGTACCCCAAACAACCTGTAAATAGGCGTCTGTTTACTCGCGACCTTATTTTGAAACGATAAATAGTTTACGAACACGCCTCGTACATTAGAATGCCTTTACATTACACCTTGTTTGTGACGGTACGCAATTACTTAGTAAAATGATACATTTTGCTTACTAACCGACAACAACATTGCGAAGTCATTTTTTATCCTTTTCTACATGGCATTTCGCTAATTATGCCTTCAATACATAGCAGTGAGGATAACACTAGCATATCATAAAATTAAAATACGATAACATTATATTTTGATGATTACATTACATAATTAAATCTATTTATTGATAAAGGCGTCCAACCCTAATCCATATAATTGACTCTAATGAAAATATTAAAATAAGAAATAATTTTTGACGCTACAATAACATTTTACACAAATTATGTACGCAATTTCTAAAAACAACCCTTAAAAACGAATAATTTTGTGAAAATACTATTCCCAGGAATTTTAAGGCAAAAATATTTTTCGTGTAAGTGAAATTTTAGATTTAAGCAGTGTTCCCGATGCTGAATAAAGCAAATAAATGTTTACGTGGGGGTGGAAATGATTTAGAAACGGTTTTTCACTGACATCTCGATAAATATGCTAAATTCAAGAAAATATGCCAGGAACTATTTTAAAGAAAAAAAAATTGCGCAAAAAAGATTTCATTATATTTTCTTTACATTATACCTTTTTTTCCTAATATGGGATAGAAAAGTTTGTGCATTTTGCAATGTGGAAGAGCCTAATCCACGCTAATTTTTGTAATTTTTCGGTTATTTTCATTTTTCGTGAATAGTGTAAACAGAATTTTTTTTTTGCACGAAGGGAAACATTTGTCGTTTATTTAATTCGAACATGCAAATATGGGTGGTACATCACCCCAAAAACAGGTTGATAAAAGATGCGTCTCTTGACTTTAAATTGTTTGAAACATATAAGAAGTTCGTCAAAATCGCTTCGCTTACTAATGCTGTACGAGGGATGCTGCTTAAATTTCGGGATGAGGCAACACTACAGTAGGCAGGACAATTGATATACAAAATTCGTAAAGTTTGGCATCTCTACTCTTAAATAATTGTGACAGAAAGGGTTATAGCCGTTATATTACAGAATAGTTTTAAAGCAAACAAAACGCGGAAAACATGGATTTAAATCGTGAATATTCTCAATGATTTTGTTTTATTGTCGATTGAAAAAAGGTGGAAAGGAGTGTATCGCTGATCTAAAAACTGATTGGTGATGAGACACCATCAAGAACAACTGTATTTCGGTGGCACTAAAAATTTGAATTCGGTCGTAGTAATCTTAGCGATGAAGTTTGCGAAGATTGACCAACGACATCAAAACCAGCAGAAAATATTTATGCCGTACGAGAAATAATAAACGCAGTCGTCATGTAACTTATAGAGAGATTCAGTCATTCTTAAAAGTCGACATGAAACGAATAAATCAAATTTTACATGAGCACTTGAGTGTAAAAAATTATAATTTGACTGAAGCTCAAAAACAGGCTCGTGTCAAATGCTGTCGCGAAACACTTAAACGGTTCAACTCAGGTACATCAAATTTGGTTTACGACATGCCAGTGGTGATGAAAGTTGGATATCTGCCAATGAACCTGAAACGAAGCAATAATCAACTACTTGGGTGTTTTAAAATGAAGGAAATCCAACTAAAATTGTTTGTGCTCACTGTATTTCCAAACAAATGATCGCTTGTTTTGTATCAAAAACTGGTCATGTGGCTATTATACCTTTAGAAGACGGCAAAACTATAAATGCTTAGTGGTATACGAGAGTGATCTGATAATTAGCCCATTTCCAAGAGATGGCAGATGTTTGACAGCCATAAAAACCGAACAACTTGTGATTGCGTTAAAATAATGTATAAAAACGAATTTCGTGCATTGATTAAGCATTGTTTTTTGCGTGGAAAAACCTCGAAAGAAACAAAGGAAAAACTTGATAAATATTATGAGACATCTGCTTCAGCAAATCCAACTGTGATTTATTGCTTTACAGAATTTAAACATGGTCGCACAATTGATGAACATCGTTCAGGTTTATCAATCGAAGTGACCACCAAAGAAATAATCGATAAAATCCATGATATCGTTTTGGAAGATATACGAGTGAAAGTGAATGAGATAGCCGACATCGTAAACATATCAAAAGAACGTGTGGGTAACATTTTTCATCAACATTTACATATGAAAAAGCTGTCAGCAAGATGGGTACAGCGTTTGTTGGCAATCGAACAAAAACGCAATCGTGTGGTCATTTCAAAGAAATGTTTGGCGATGTTTCAACGTAATGCAGATGAATTTTTGCGTAGATTCATAACCGTAGATGAAACATGAATTCACCACTACACACCTGAAACAAAACAACAATAAAAATAATGGGTTGAAGTTTGTTCAAGTGCACCTAAGGAAGTAAAAGTGGTTGCATCAGCGGGAATGGTTTTGGCGACTGTTTCTTGGGATGCCTAAGGTGTAATACCTTATCTTAAAGCGCAAAAACCAATCACATAAGATTATTATGTGGCATTACTAAACCGATTGCAGTGTTAAAATAAAGAAGAAGCGACCACATTTGGCAAAAATGAATGTGATTTTTCATCATGACAACGCACAAATCAAACATCACGCAAAACTCAACAGAAATTGGATGAACTACGTTACGAATTGCTTCTACATCCACCATATTCTCCTGATTTAGCTCCATGTGACTATTTCCTGTTCCCAAACCTGAAGAAATGGCTTGGAGGTAGGATATTCAAATCAAATAAGAAAGTTGAATGGGAAACTGATGCATATTTTCGAGGAGTTGATAAATCGTCTACAAGGATAGTCTAATGAAATTGGAAAAACGTTGAACTAAGTGTATCGAGCTAAAAGGAGACTATGTCTAGAAATAAAATGAAATTTTGAAGAAAAAGTTATGTTCTCATGTTCAAACCGGCCATTCATCAGACCGCTCTCGTACAATCGTCTGTTTACCACATCTTTTGTCTGAAATGCGAAAAAAAATAAAAACCGACATTGCAAACTCACACATAGTACTACAAACTGTGGACTATTTGGCTAGTCAAAAATGGGAATTAATGTCTCATCCTTCATATAGTCCCGATTTAGTCCTACTGACTTTTTTACGTTTCTAAAACTCAAACATCGTATGCGTGGTCAACGATTTTCAACGCCCGACGACGCAGTTGAAGCGTTCAAAAAAGGAATTTTGGATGTGCCGACTTCTGAGTGGAAAAAATGATACGACAATTGGTTTGGTCGTCTGAAAAAATGTGTTGTATATTGGGGAATATTTTAAAAAGCAATAAAGAAATTTTTTATTAATTTTAAATATGTTCATTTTTTTGTCCCGAAATTAAAGCAGCGGCCCTCACGTGTCTTAACTTTTCGTCATTTCCCAAAAAATGTTGTGTACAATTTTCAAGTTGTAAATACCCCAAGACTAGGATTTTTAAGACAGCTTATGCTTAAACGTGGTTTAGAAATAGATTTTTTTGAAGAAATGTTTTAGTCACACCAAATTGTGAATTAAAATTATGATTTTAAAATTTGGAAGGTTGATTTGTAAAAGAATAAAACGATTGAAAGTATTGTGAAATCTGAGTAGCATACAAATTATACTTCGAATAGTTCAGTTAATTGAAAGTTATGGTACTTTTCATCGTTTTCTATATTCCACATAGATTAAAAAGCAAATGAAGGGTATGCGCCGACTGTGATAAAATATTGCGAATAACAATTCGATGTGTAGGATATGCCTTGATTTGTAGATAAATGTTTTGAAGTGCCCCCTCCCATTTGAACGTGTTTAATTCGTCGTTTTAACTATTTCAGCCGTTTCCTAACGCTTTGATCTGACGTTGGTGTATCTCTTAAGCATAGAAACGCACTTGGTTTGAAAAGAAAATTGTGTAAAAAATACAGCATGTGCACATATAAAACCAACAGCTGTCATTAGTTAGATGAAAATCAATTTCTTACTCTAGGCGCTACAAATAATAAACCCACATTTCTTCATTCTTCCTTGCATATTTTAAGTAAAATCACTTGGTATGAAATAATTTGAAACAATTATCGATTGAAGTCAAAAACGAACACTAAACTTCTCAGAAAAGTCCTGTGATCTAGAAGAGTAAAGTTCGCTCTTACATCTTTGAGGTTTTTCAAGTATCCGTAGCCAATGGCCTATATTATCATAACGAATATCATTCCGAGGACGAACTTCAGTTCGCAGTCATTTTATATAGCTAGGAGGAATATTTTCCGAGCTAGGTTTTCCCCTTCGTCTTGACTGATTTAGCTATTGAGTCAGCAATATTATATGCGAATGAAGACAAATCTACGGTATCCTTTTTTGGTATTTGTCTGGATTTCTGCTTCCCTAGGATATTCTAACCAGCTGTTAGTTATTGATATTGTTACAAAATGAAAAGTGACAAGCAGTGTCCACATCCTATATCTCAAAAATATGCGGCATAACTGAACTAAAAAGTCAGATTGTTTAATTTCACTTCCTCTGGTTTATCAAGAGACGTACTCCAGTGTCCCGCTTTGCAAGTATTGCCCCTTTCAACAAGACTAGAAATCATAATAACTATGTTGGTTTCATTCCATTAGGTGATAACAATATCTTCACCACCAATCACGATTTCCTCCATTGCGCCACGTTTATTTGTGTTAGTGAGAGGCAAAGACACTTACCGGTTTTCTTTTTTTACGTTTCTGTATACCAACTCTTTCTTTCCTTCAGTTGCTCTTCAATATTAATTGATAAAAAAAAGTTTTCTGCATATAATTTGTAATTTAAATTTGAAGACTGCAGCAGTATGACCCAGAAATTCCATAGCTATCGTATTAATGCTTCAACTGGGTAATGTTTCCTTGATACATAATGAAGTCGTATACCAACCCACTTTCACCACAGAAAAACCTTAATTCCCGATGGATTAGGTTTACGCTTTATATATTATTTGATGTTTAGCGTGCCTTTGAATGAACCGTTTTGTTCATCTATGCATGGGTTTTCTTTTAATTCTAGTTCTTTACCTCGATTTACAACTCTATATAAAAGAGGTCGTATCTTCCAAAAGCCGATCATCATAGTTAGTTTTATCGTGGATATGTGAAAATTGTTCCTCAGTTTCTCAAATGCGTTTCATCACGTCACATATTCCAGATGTCTCAATGTTTCCCTTCCAGAATAGTCTTAATCTGGTAAATTTCAGAATTCTCATATGGATATGCATGGAAAACGTGCTTTTCAACTCCTTAACATTTATATTCACACTTATACCTGCATTTTCATATTTGTTTGCAGTGCCATAAGCTAAAAAATCTCTTTTGTAAGGTATTTTTCAAAGTACGAGTACGGCCTAGGTATATCTTCATTTGCGTTAACTTCAAACAATTTATCTCATGGAGGTATATTTGAAACAACGAATGAAGCTTTTCTCCACCTATCTTTCGGTTCTTTTATTTTCTGTGTTTTTTGACATTATCTGGGGATTATGATAAACTTCAGATTCTAGATTGACTTTTGCCTCCCCTAATTCTAAATTTTCTTCCATTTCTTCCTCTTCTTGTTCTTGTTCTTCATCTTCTTGGTTTTTCACCGTTTTTTGAAATAACTAGTTCATCTTCATTTTCAGAACTTCATTTTAAAATAGCATTTAAAATTTTGTATACTTCTTTCTCCAATTTCTAATCAATCAAGGGCGTAAAGACTTCGAACCAATTAGGTTTCTTACTTGATAGCCCTGCAAATAAAAAATAAAATCAGTTTTATGAGATACCTAACCTGTAAAGTGGTACATAAGTATACATAAATGCTACGGTTTGTGTAGGTACCTAACTTTGGCTTCTTATTTTGGTTAAACGACCACAAAAAATTTTATACGATACGTTTGTAGTGTTATTGTATTCGAATTAATTGTTTTTGGTCTGTAAAGGTTCTAATAACACAAGTATAAACCTCTCTGGATTGAATATCCTCGGAGAGCTGATGGTCACGTTTGTGTATACAATATAGAAACATCCGTCTAGTCAAACAACTTCTGCTAATCAAGGCTAGAATTGATTTTAAATAACAACGAAACTTTAAATGTAAATTTAATAATTCTATCGATTTAGATTAAATGGAAATTACGAATAAAAACTAATTAATTTTCTTACCTGCAGTAGGGTCACCATTTCCACACTAAATTACAATTGCTGTTGTAATTTCAACTTTTATCGTTAGATGACCCAACTTTTTATTCCATATTAACAGTCACAAAAGTGCACTGTGGATTTAAACTGCAATAATTCTTTTACTCTGTATAAAAAAGTATAAAACTATCGCCAAGGCCGAAAGAGTTGAGGATAAAAATATTTCCCACTAAATCTTTGCAATGACCTCGATATTTTTGCCCAATTTATCAAATTTTTTGTTTCGTTTATTTTTAATCAATTTCAACTTCTTCTAACGTAGGTTAATAAATATTTATAAAAATAATTATTGTAAAATTAAACATAATATAAATTTTCTTGAATTGTTAACAGTTGTTAATATTCTACATTTTAAAGTAATTTACAGTTAACCCCATTCCTACTTTATAAATTATTGAATTAGCTGGGAACTTTTGCAGTCAATTATTACAATTTTTAAAACATTATTTATTACTGTTTATTAAATGGAAGTCCGAGATAATTATTATTTTAAATACTTAAACATATGGCAGAAGTTTGCAATACTTATTTAATTTTATTTTATTCGCTTAATCCATAATTTATTAACAAATGGAATTTTTCAATTTGTATATATAATTATCAATTAATTTTTTCTGTTTTATTAGTCTTAATTTTAAATTAAATTTATTTTTAAAAATCTCATTACCCATTAGCCTTGGTTTCTCGCTTATAAGTGGACTAATTTTTTTAATTTAATTTTTAATTTGCCGCGCTAAAGATATTTATATTACATAAATTAAAAAGCAAGAAAATTGCTGTGAAAGCATTTGGTTTTCAAAAACTACACCTAGTTTGTGTTAATAAACATGTGGATTCATTTTTCAAAATTTCAAGTATAAATTAAACAATTCTTCAAAATTTTATTACACAAACATATGATTTAGAATTAAATTTTGGAACGGTTGTTTATGTAACGAGTTTAGTAAATTGAAATGTTTACCGGCGAGTCCGAAGTTTGTCACATGATCCAGCGAAGCGTACAACCTTTGTAAAGATCAAATTGTGTGCGATTTGCGTACAAAATTATATTGCGGTATACTAGAGACACAATACGCAAATTATAAAATTTTGAAATCATAAAACCCAAATATAAAATTTAATCAAAGTTGCAGAGACTTACTAAAGACACTTAACAAGTGAGGTTACTATAAAGATAAATTTACCAATACGAAAATAACAAATCTAAGGAGTATTTTCAAGACTAGTACAAAAGAATAGCGGCAATTTCAGGAGTATAGACCTCTAGCGCATTAAAGAACTAATGACATTTAAATGGCACGGTTAACAATTATTATGCATTCCACCACGGTCGAGTAATTTTCTGGTATAATTTTCTATTTAAATTTAAAGTTCCTTTTATATACAGGGAAACCAGTGAAGTCCGCATCATATGGGATTTTTTTTTATTAATAACTTTATTCGAAATTTGGCTTTGGCATTAATTTTTGCTTTGATCGAGATGAAAAATAACCAAAAAAATAGTAGTCACGTGATTCGCATTATCTGTCAAATTTTAATTTTTTTCCAAAGAAATTCAAAAAGTTGGGTTATTTCTCAAAATATCGAAAAAAGTTATTAGAAAAAGATTTTCTGAATGCAATTTTTAGCCCACAACCTACATAAAACGTCTTACTTTTAACAATGGTTTATCTCAGACACATTTTCTTTAAAGTAGCGCCATATTAAATGTGTGTTTTTACAAAATCCAAATTGAGCTATTAAAATTTGGTCACATGTGACGCAAAGTTTATTTGGTTTTAACTGTTTTCAATTAAACTATTTTCTTAATATTGATGTGTATTACTTTTACACAAAAATTAGATATTTTGTGAAGTTACCATATACAGGGTCAAAATCAAATAAACTTTGCATCATATGCGACCAAATTTTAATAGCTCAATTTGGATTTTATAGAAAAATACATTTGATATGGCGCTACTTTAAAGCAAATGTGTCTAGAATAAAGCATTGTCAAAAGTAAGAAGTTTTATGTGGGTTACGTCGAGTCTTATTTTGCAACAGTAGTGCAATTTACAAACAAATGGGCAAAAAATGAAAATTATCTTATGTAACTAAAATTATACATATGAGCTAAAACATGAATTCAGAAAAACTTTTTCTAATAACTTTTTTCCATATTTTGAGAAATAACCCAACTTTTGAAATTTTTTGGAAAAAAATTTAAATTTGACAGATAATGCGAATCACGTAACTACTATTTTTTTGGTTATTTTTCATCTCGATCAAAGCAAAAATTAATGCCAAAGTCAAATTTCGAATAAAGCTATTAATAAAAAAAAATCCCATATGATGCGAACTTCACTGGTCACACTGTAAAATATATTTAGTTTTTATATTGTTTATACCCTTTGGTGGAATACAAACCATTAAAATTACCTGCTTGTGATTGGAGAATTTTATATGAATCTGGTAGGGTGCATGAATGATTTGTATGCATTAACGGGGTAGCCTGAGGGCTATTACTCGCCGGGATCCATAAACACCATTACTCTTGAATTATATACACAAATTTTATCCACGAACTGTACTTTTATGAACAAGTTTTTTTAGACATCAAGTGGGGTCCCCAAACTGTTGTCTCAAGAACAGAAAAACGCACGTGTGGAATGGTGTCAAAAAATGATAGCAGACTATCAAAATGGTGCATATAAGCGAATTTTTGACATCGTTACTG
>JAHWXV010208685.1:0-10298 GCA_024586415.1 Phrixothrix hirtus | reverse complement strand
GTGCATTATTTACATACTTAATTACTTTTTATTTAAATCTATAAATTATTTTTGCTTTAAATGAGTTCAAAATTTAATTATAAAACTCTTAGTACATGTACAAAGGAAATTATAAATGGATGAATTCTTTATACTTTTAAATTAATTTTGGAGTTTACAATCTAGGTGTATAAGAAAGGCAATAAATTCAAATTAAATTTAAAATGTGTAAGAGAAAGTTGTGTGTTGTTTCACACCAGATTTTTAATATTTATAAACACAGTTGTATCATAAATCACTGTTAAAATACTATTTAGATATTATAAACTTACCGATCTTCTTTTACATCATACATTTTACTCAGATTGAAACAATTATTGCCACTGAAAATTTAGTAACCATCAAAGCAACAACTTTGGAAAAATATCATTCTGCACCTAAGAGAACCTTCATCAACTATTTAAAGCCATTTAAGGACACTGATTAGCAGAAGAAAATGAATAAGGTACTTGAGGAGGTTAGAATTAATTCAGGCAACACTTCTAATGACCTCCTACCAGTTATTCTAAGAAAAGAACAGAACATCGTTTAGAACAAGACTGAGGTGATGCATTTCATTATCTCATTGAACTGAAATAATCACGCTTTGTCACCATTAAAGTGATCACCGTCGAAATTTTGGATTATATTTTTACTTAATTTTTGTTTTTAAATTATAGGATGAAAATTTAATCATGAATATGAGAAAATTAAACATATGCATTTAGAATAAATATTTTATTTCAATAAATATACAAATAGTTGTAAAAAAAGTCACTGCCATACTTTACGATTTATTATTATAAATTTATAAATACAGTTACAGATAAAAAATTATTAAATGTGGTGATGTTTGAGTAACTTTCCTTTATATCCTACGACTATTTAAACATTTTCAAAAATTTCTCGACATCATGACCTATAAGGTTATTCCATCAATTTGAACTTGATTTAATTTCAAATTTTAGTTCTCTTTCCACTTAAAACAAAATTAAGTTCCTAAGATAAAGAATCATTGTTTATCCCCTATAAACCCAGGCAAAGCCAGAATTAGTTAGGTGCCTTATTTTTATTGTAGGTACTAATGGAAGTTATATGAAAATGATGAAATAAAGCTCAATGTAAATTATGAATAGAAATTACTTTCATGTTTAAGGTGTATTGCATATTTCAAAAAGACAATACTTTTTATTTGTGTTTTAGATGCCATTAGAGTTTATAACTCTAGGCATTATAAAAGAAGATGAATTTTGGAAAATCTAAACATTAAAAACATCTGGTGTGAGACAACACAAGACTTTCTCTTACCTATATATGCAAATGGTGTCCGCAAATGATTAAGTTATTATTTACGTTTATTTTGAAAATGATAATTGTAACGGTCATCTATCCAAATTACTGGATACACGAAAGGCTGCTTAACTCCAGAAATTTTCTCTGATAACTTGCTTGCACGCATTTTTTCAAAAATACCAATAAGTTCGCGTAAAAGGGTATTAAAGACATAATAACCGTGGTAAGTTTAAAAAAAATTAACTGTTTTTGAGAAAATCGCAAAAAAACTTAAAGATCACAAGAATAAAGTGGCACTTCCGGTTATTCGATTTTAACTACATTCTTGATGTCTCATATGCGGAAGATATAAAACTTAAATATAAAATTTCACTTTTATATGATGTTTAGTTTGAGATGTTGTTCATAATTAATACTTTAAAGGCAGATTTATAGTCACTTCGGTAATGTCATAGTGGTAACAGTATCCGTACCGTAAACAGTGAACATGGGCTTTGCATTGACAGCATTCATAGTGAAATCGGTAATCAGCTAGCTCGATAAGAATTTCGGTAAGATGTTCAACTTTTAAATTTTTGTTACCGAAAACCAATTAGAAAGCGTAATAATCATCGTTTACCGAATAAATATGATACCATGCCATTTTTATTTCCGATCCTATGTGTCGAAAGTGTGGTTATATTGTGTTGATTGCTATCTGGTGGTCATTTTTATCATAGACGTGTACATGTATTTGGTTACCTTTCTTGATACTCTTTCACATTAGAGTTAACATATATTTGCAACACAATGATCACTACTTTCAACAATTTTTGTAAATGCATTTATATAATGTAATTTTTCCTAAGCATACAAAATATTGAATAAAACCTATTTAATAATTGAATTTTTATAATTTTTAGAATATTAATTAATCCCTTCTATAAAATGAATTATTTACGTGCCAAAATACAAAATATGATGCGAAATGATGGATATATGTTCTTACTAATTTGCAAGAGGGCACCCTTGTTACCATTTTCTTACTGCCCTATAAATAGTCATTTCTTATCTTTACCGATGCCACCGATACTGTTACCACTATCGAGTGATTATAAATCCGCCTTAAGTACTTCCAGTTACTCGATTTTTGAAATTTATTAGAGCAACTGTTTAGTTCATATAAAACGTAATGAAGTAACTAAAAAGTATACTAAATTTTAAATCAATCGTTAAAGCCGATTTCAAGAAAATCCCGAAAATTCGGAAAATATCTAAAAATAACAGAAATGAAGTGGAACTTCTGTGTAAAGTTTTGTTTATCTAGGACTCTGTTTTTAAGATATTCTGTTCACACACACAGAAAAACCAAGTTTTAAAAATATGATTTTCGGACTCGAGGAATCCGAAAACGTGTATTTCCACTAAAATTTCGTCATCGAAAATTTTGGACGAAAACAATACTTTTTCTATACTATATTTCATATAGGTAACAAAGTAAAAATTGAACATTGAAAACTGAAAAAATCAAAACAAAAAAAACAGTAGCTAGTATTTCCACCTCTAGCCCAAATAACAAGTTGACATCAATGAGCTGTACTTAATAAAATGAGCGACCTCTTGTTCTGATCCAGTTTCTCCCAGATTTGAACAAGTGTCTGTTCTAGTTAATGTAAGCTCTGTGGTAGGACATGTGCCACTCGTAATTGTCTATTAAGAATGTGACATTCATTGGAATTTAAGTCCAGATTTCATATTGTCAATTTGAACCTCATCCAGATAATTTTGTTCAACCCGAGCAATGTTAAGTCAGACATTGTCACATTAATAAAATATTTGGTGCAAATGGCAAGACATGTTGGTCCAAGAAGGCCGGTATGTACCTTTTGGCAGTAAGCATTCCATTATTTATCAGTATGTTTTATGAAAGTTATCAAAGAAAGATCTGCCCAGACCATCAGAGATTCTCCTTCAAGTGGTATGGGAAAAGTTACATTGAGCATATCATTCTCAAACAGCCTCCAACCAATCGACATGTTCCTTCGTAAAATTCAACCTGGCTCTATGGTGATCTACCATTAAACCTGGAGCTTGATCAGGAATTCTAGGTGTCAAATTACTTTCCCAAGACATTGCTGTACAGTTTCAGTAATAAGTTGAACACCATCTACATTTTGAACCAGAATTTGTAGGCTTCAAGCTGTTACAAAACGTTGCCTTAAAGCTGAAAGTTGTGGAAACCATTCTTGAACTGGGGTACTTATTTGATGTCTGCCTTGTCCCAATCTATAGACATGGTGTTCTCTCTCCTAGTATCTCAGAATCATTCATGAAGTCAATGTATGGGATACACTAAAGTTAAATGCTATGGTAACTCCAAAACTTGGGCACATTCAGTGTTCAAATTATGTGAATAATGTTCCATAATAATCAGTATTAAATAATGTAAAAAAAGTAGCTAACAATGCAAAATAACTTATTAAAGTGTTTGTAATTTAGGCTACAGATTTGCTGTATCTATTTTTAATATTTTAATTTCTGGTTAATGCTACAAAGACGATTTGATTTGAAAATCTTTGATAAATAAATGATACATAGAATGTCATTTAAAACTATGATATTTATATTGTGAATTTAAATAAAATGAATAAACAGTTTCAAAATTAAAAGGTGGTGTATTAATTTTTTGGAAAAATGTATTTAAAATCAAACAACACTTTTTATTATAATTTTGAATAGTTTTATTAATACAGAGCTTTTTACCCTAATTTAAAAATAGCTACATAATTCTGCAAGTTATTTTTAATTTTAATTTTGATAAGAATTTTCCAACATTATGTTTACAGAGAATTTTATAACTAATTTTATTTTTGGATTTTTTAAGGATTACAAGGAGAGAAGGGTGACACTGGAATTCCTGGATTAACTGGTCTTCCCGGACCTGATGGTCTAAAAGGAGATATGGGTCCAATGGGACCAGTAGGTTCCTCTGGACTACCAGGACGTTCGGGATATGATGGACAAAAAGGAGAAACTGGACAAAAGGGTGAACTTGGACGTTCAGGTGTTCCTGGATTTCCTGGAGTCAAGGGTGTACCAGGTGTGCCTGGTGCAGAAGGACTAAAAGGCTCCCCTGGTTCAAGAGGTGAACCAGGTATCTCTGGAGCACCAGGAATTAATGGACAACCTGGTGAAAGAGGAGAGAAAGGAGATAGAGGATATACAGGTCCTTCTGGAACTCCTGGATTAATAGGTCTTCAGGGTTTACCAGGTTGATATTTCTTATAACTAGTTCATTTGGTAGAAATTAAACTAAATTTTTTTAAGGTATAATTGGCGAGAAAGGTGATATAGGACTAACAGGACAACCTGGATTATCAGGTTCAATTGGACAACCAGGAAGAAAAGGAGAACCAGGAGTGTCAGGTATACCTGGAAGAAAAGGGGAACCAGGTGCAGTATCACAGAAAGGACAAAAGGGTGAAACGGGAGCATCTGGTTTAAGGGGCGCTGAAGGGCGTGCTGGAAGAGATGGATTTTCAGGTGCTAAAGGAGCTCCTGGGTTACCAGGAATTGGACTACCAGGATTAGCAGGATCAAAAGGAGATCGAGGGGAGCCTGGGTTTGATGGTGCACCGGGTAGCGCTGGACAGAAAGGAAGTGCCGGTATGTTTTATACAAAATAAATTAAAAAACAGTTAATACTTTACAATTAGAACAATTACCTACAGTAAAAATATCTTTGTAATTTATTTTGATTAGTAACACAGTTTTCAGATTGTTTGCAGTAAAATTGCTTTTATGTGCATTTTTTGTTGGCTGTTTTCTATCTTATTTCACTATAAAGTTAGTTGGCTTCCCTGATATTTAGAACTTGTGGTATTTTAATTATTGTACATTTAAAAACTCAAGATATATTGATCAGATAAATTAATATACGAGGATGAAATTATAAATGATAGTAAGTGTTCCAAAAACACATGAAAGAAACATTTTATAAATGAAAACTTTATTTTATTTTTCTACATTACACTCTCCTTTCATAGTGTTATAGTGGTAAAAATTTTCTCTTAAGCAAACCAGGGCACTTTTCATGGATTATGACATGCAAATCGTTCAGAAGATCAAATTTATATATTTCAGAGATTGTTTCATCCTTTAAAAGATAATCAAGAAATGATATTTCTTTTGTGTTCCATTGAATTGATGCCATAACATTTTAAGCAGATATAATGGCCTATGCTTGCTTTAGAGTAGATCTGCAGTGAACCTATTGTGGACTACTCCTTTGTTACGGGGTGTACTAATCTATCCATACCTTAGCCATTGTTACAAATTGATGCAAAAAGTTTGTCTGATTTTGTTAAATTTATCCAATGCAGTAATTTCACTAAATTTAATTTGTAATTAAGAAGAATCCAAATGAGGTATACTAGTTTTTGAATTTCATGCGAAAATAAACCATAAACCTAAATCAGGTTTGTGTCTGTTGCAAGTACTTAAATCAAGTCAATTAATGAAACGTAAATGACAAGTAACGAATTTCAAAAAACATGGGTCATACTTCTTAATGAAGTGTGTGCTATTTGTAAATCTTTAAAAGTTAGGTTAAGCTATAATTATACATTCTGTTAAAAAAGTACCAGGAATTGATCATTTAAAAGGCCCACTTAAAGGAATTGTCATAATTCTTTTTGTTGCTAAGTTGGTACCACTGTCCTCTATACTGACATGAAGTTCGAGCACAATCTGTCATTTACTTTGTTTACAGTGTATGATTTTGTCAGTTCATCTCAAGTGTGTTTTGCGACTTTTACAATAGATAAAAATATAGAACAAAGAATTTATCTCAAATTTTATATTGCAAATGGAATTTCATGTGCTGAATTGCTGAAAATGTTACAGAAGACTTACAATGAATCGACTTTATCAAAAACATGTGCATATGAGTGGTACAGTGCATTTAAAAGCGGTTGAGATGCGGTGGAAGTTTTGTCTCGCTCTGGTCTGCCATAAACGTCTTTAGCTGAAGTTAACTTCATTAAAGTGAAGAAAATAGTGACGGAAAATCGTCATTTAAGTTTAAGAGAGATAGCCGCTGAACTTTCTGTGTGTCACGAATCAATTCGTACCATTCTACATGATTGTTTGGGCATGAACGCATTGCCGCTTGACTAGTTCCGAAAGACCTGAATTTTCTGCAAAAAGTCAATCGCGTAAAGGTCACTGAAGACATGCTAGAATGAGTCAATTCTGATCTCACATGCATAGAACGCATTATAACTGGTGATGAGACATGAGTTTACGGGTTTGACATGCAAACCAGCCAACAAACTTTGGAATGGCACCTTCCAACTGAGCCGAAATCAAAAAAACCACGTCAAAGTCGATGAAAAGTCAAGATAATGTTGACTATTTTCTTTAATTATCACGGTGTTTTGCACTCGGAATTCTTGCTAGAAGGTCAAACGGTAAATAAGGAATATTATCTGGGCATTATGCGGTGTTTGAGAGAGCAAATTCTTTGAAAAAGGCTAAACTCGTGGATTTTGCACCACGATAATGCACCATTTCATAAGACTTTCATTGTGAACGAATTTCTGGCTAAACACTCAATAAATATCATCAAACAACCATTGTATTCACCTGATATGGCTCCGGCTGACTTTTTCTCTTTCCAAAACCTAAAT
Organism: Phrixothrix hirtus; assembly: GCA_024586415.1. Taxonomy (NCBI): domain Eukaryota; kingdom Metazoa; phylum Arthropoda; class Insecta; order Coleoptera; family Phengodidae; genus Phrixothrix; species Phrixothrix hirtus. The sequence continues at coordinate 3,318 of JAHWXV010208685.1, read as the reverse complement.
TACGACTTCGACTCACCCATTTTCAGTTGATAGAAGACATGAAAGAGAATTCACGGCAAGAACTGAAGTCGATTCCGGAAAATGTGTTTGAAAAATGTTTTGATGATTGGATTATTTGTTGGCATAAGTGTATTATTTTGGAATAAATTTGAATGAATAATAAATATTTTGTGTTTTATTGATCAATTCCCGGTACTTTTTTGACAGAATGTATATCAAATAATTTCAAAAATTACTCAGTTTGTAAGCATTTTGAATTAGTTAATTTACCATTTATAAGTTTAGGTTCAATTTCAATTCAGAAAAAAAAATGATAATGATAATGATTAAATGATAATAATGTTTAATTTCAATTTAACACGAGTAATGTTAAATGGACGTTTCTGTGATATTTAAAATTTTTTTCAAATCAACAAGATTGCAAAATTTGCAGATGCAAATGATTTAGAGCTATTTGTACCATACATGCTTAAATTAAATTTGCTTTATTGCCATAGAAACAATTACCGTTACTACAAATTTAACTAAATCTTAGATCTAAGCGAGAATGGTGCAAATGAGTCTTAGGGAATTATATTGTTAAACAACTTTTGTCACAATAAAACATGAGCAAAACCATAACAATTTGAAGTTATGGAATCTTACTTAATGAAAATTAGATTTTTTAGAAACTGATATTACTTTCCTATTATATTTTGTAATATGAAGAAAGACTGACTTTTTTAAATACTTGTAATTTTAAAAGAAAAACAATTAAACACAGCATAGTACCTTCTAATAATACTACAGATGCTAAGTAATTAAACTGTGAAATTGACAAACCTAATGCTAACAAATAATTAGAGGAACTTGTTCCCATGAATGTTATTAATGTTATTAATATTTGCATTACCCTCCTGGATTAAAAAAAAATTGCCAACAAACCTGTGATTTTAATTGAATCTTGCCTTTTATTTAAAGAGTAAAACAAAAATTGTGAAAACTCTTCATCTTATTCACTGTTTTCCCCACTTTTTTTAATAGTAAAGCTTGGAGATCATTAAATGTTAAAAATTAGAAAATTTGCCACTTTGTAGAAAAAGAATTATAAGTAAAACCAACTTCATTTCATTGTTTTGTATTAGGTGTGTTTGTGGGTTATTTAATTGTGAATACCTTCATTCAGTTTCTAATATTCTAGAGATGTAATTAATTTATTTTTTATTGATAACTTTTATTTTATAATATAGTTTTATTATAAAATACAATAAATTTATATTTCTTTAATTTACCAATAGACGACTCCCAGTTTCACTATTTAAAAAATGTACTGTTATAGTAATGTAAAATTTATTTTGCAGATAACATGTATATCCAGCTTGTTTCTTAAAATGAAATTTAACGAATATTTTGTTATGTTTGATATCAGATATCTTCATCAACTTCAATCTGTGAACATTGTAGACTTCATTAATAATTTCTAGTATGATGACTGTTTTTGAACATCCGCTGTGTGTTTATCAACACTAGCCCGTCCTATTTTTAATTCATTAACTTAATGACAAACCGTTGCATAGGAGTATCTTCATCCATTGTGGATTTCCTTCAGTGTTACTTGATTTTTAAAAGGTATTTTCATTTGCCACTGTTCAATAATTTTCATTCTAATAGAAAAATGTTCACTAACAACTTCTTTTTACCACTAAAATTAAAGAAACTGTCAGAATAAAATTGAATGTCATCATGTATAATGTGCATTTTTAAAATAGATTGTATTATTGTGTAAATAAAGAATATACCTACATTTGGCAAAGGTTTATTGCCAGCATTATTAAGTATGTTTTTATACCATAACACTTTAAGGTAGGATTTTTGGAAAGAATATAAAATAATTTTTAATTTGTTACTAGAATTACAATTTCTGACACAACAGTAGTACAGGCATATTTCCAAAATTTAACAATAAAGTAACACAATTAATTATAAGTAGTTATAAAGTCTTATTTTCAAATTTTGAATTGACAATCACAATTTAGTATCTGTAAGATACAGAATGTTTCATCTTTCCTTGACAAATGAAATTTTCCATTAGTTAGAAAAATACAAATCATTTTGTATTTTACAGATTGTAGTCAGAATTCACTCAAAATTTACAGTGTACTAAAGGTCATGAAGTGTAGCCATCTAGTGTATTTATGTGGTGAACGACATTTTGCAATTTCATGGATTGGACAGACTTATTAATAAACAGCGCAAACGATGCTTTGAGGTCACTCAGATTTTGTGGCTTATTTTAATTTTAAATATATAAAAAATGAATATGAGCCATTTATTGACAAATTAAGGAAATAAATAAGACAGCAAAATGGTGAAGGCGCAAATAAATAAATAGCATTTATGCAAAAATTATTTTAACCTTCCAATACTTATGTGATGGATTTAAACATGGGTAGTCATCCTGGTGTGATAGAACGGGTATTTCTCAGGAATGAAATAAGTAAAATTTAATATTTACATTGAATTTTTGTTCACATCCTCAATAGCAATGAGAGAAATAATCAAAAGTAATAAAAATAACTTTATTTAACCTACATTATCATACCTATACATTAGAAAAAATAACGAAAATAACCTTATACAAAAAATGTTTTGTTTAATATTAATGAACCTATTATTCCTCATCGATTTGTAGGCTTGTTTAACAGATGGCCGTTATATGTTCTAAAACATAAGCTTGGTGCACTGAACACAGGAAAATCTGTTTTTTCTGTTTTTCTTTCAGTTGCAAAATGCACATCTTCCAGAAGTACCTAGGGCCTATTTTGTGATGAAGTTTGTTGTTCAATTCTGTAAAATCCTTGTAGTTGATTCTTTAGAGTTCTTGGAAGATTTGAGTTTACTGCAATTGCCTGTAATTGGGGTTTTACTAATTCATTTGCCAGATCCTTCAAAAAAATTCTTTCTTATAATGGCGATGTTAGAGATATATATGATATGCATTAATACCACCTATATTCAGAATAGTGTAAAAAATTACAATCTGCCATCTTCACGTGTTTCTGGAGTAGTTATAATTGGATGCAAGTTTATCAACAGTGTCAATACCACCTTTAGTATGGTTATAAGTCGCAATGATTACTGAATTACTTGATTCACCTGTTGCTTCATCACATTGTTATTTTGTTTTGGTGTGTAACATATAAGTGTATAATGAGTACCAAGTTCAAACATGTTCAAATGTAGTGGTCTCCGACTAGGTTTAGAAAATTCCAAAGGCAATCCATGCTTATTTTTTCAAATAGTTCCAATAACCATAAGTCTGTGTTTGGTAAGTAATTC
>JAHWXV010208652.1:0-25590 GCA_024586415.1 Phrixothrix hirtus | reverse complement strand
ATCATCCAACGAAAACCTTCACGAGTAATTTCCATTTTTTCACAAAATTACTTCCTTTAAACGCGCACTGTAAACAAACTACTCTGTCAATTTCTAAGCCATCGCGGATTTTACAATACAAAATGTCAAGTTTTACGAATATGGCAATAACTTATTGAACTAGCGACATCTAGTGGTCATTTGTAACAACATAAAAGGCAACCCTCGTATATTTTCATTATGATTATTCATTTCTTGGGAACATAACATTTCGATAATATACATACTATGTACTTACATACATACGTAAGTAGGTAGGTATAATACCTATTATAGCTCTGCACTGCCTAACTAAAAAACTAAATTAAAATTGAATAGTTACCTATATTTATATTTTTTTAAGTTGGCGATATAAATTAACATACGCAGTGTACTACAAAATTTTATTATTTTAAGCATCTATGTATTTATATTTTTTAGCCTATTTTAACACCCGACTTTTTGGTATCTTAAATATAACTTATTAATTTATAAACTGAACGAGTAAGCGAGTCTTTCTATGTATGTATGTACATACGTAGGTATAATTAAAAAAAAAAATTTTTTTAGCACGATAATTATAATCCAAATAATTGAATCCAGTAGATGATTCAAATATCACCAAAACGATTAAATTTGAAACGATATAACTGAGATGGGTTGAGGTTAGAGCCAAAACAATTGTTTTCTAGTTAACTACAATTAACCTTAAGTTTAAATCTCTAAGGGTCAATTTGACCAACATATTTAATCGTAATTTCTTCAAATTTATCACTGTTTTCTATGGAAATAATTGTAAACTACAATCGTTGCTGTATTAATTATTAGCCGATTAAGCTAATCGACGATTAAATACTTGAGTGAAATTGGCCCCAAAGGTGTTTTAATTAATGAATATATCTGGGGTTGTAGCTCGTCGAATTTAAAGAATTCTACACTGATGGAAAATTTTCCGTATCCATGATTACAAAAAACTGCTACGTTAACAGTTTTCTTGACAGTATATCTTATTTTTTGAAATAAATTTTGAATGCATTGGTCATAATCGCAACTATGCTTGCTACTGATTTGGTAGTGCCAATTGAAACTTCTGAGAATCAGTTCACATAGTGTTGATGCTATTGTAAATATATATGCATTGATTTATATGTTGCCATGTACAATAGTTTTACAAATCCAATGGTATAAAGTATATTTTGAAAAAATCAACAAGTTTCATGACTCCCCGGCTAGTCACGGCCCTTTGAAACGCTCTATGTTTTGTAAACATTGACAGCATTTTTAGCAGTGAGTGTCCACTCATATCAGTAGAAACTAATTCCATAAATTCTCAAAAATAAATTTCTATCATGTCACAACCAATATAGCAAATAAGCTAAACTTTTTCGGTTAATGTCAATTTATATGCATGATGTGATATTATTCAATTGTCCACTTAAAGATACAGTAAATTATTATATCTATTTTATTTTATATGAACTTAATGGTTAATACTTCACTAATACAATATTTTATTCATCGATTCTAAAAATTTTTTTTTAAATTATTACAAATTGTAAATCTTTTATTTTATTGTTAATGATTGTAAGATGATTGATGAGATAACCTTAAGATATTCTAAATTATTGGATAAGGCCCCTAGACAAATAAATAACTCCTACACACCTGTGATATTTTATGGCAGAGCCATGTAGTTTTGAACTATAGAAGGCTATATTAATATAAAGATGAAAGAGGTATCCTATAAAGCATAAGATTTAAATTATAAATGAATAGAACACCTACACGAGTGAAAAGCCATAAAACGGCGCTCGTGGCGTGTTTATAAGGAAGTTTTGCATTTTCGAATGGCGCGCAGCAGTCTATCTCACGCTGACGTGTCCAAACGAGGACGAAATCATGTACCACGAGTGGTTGTTCGCGCCATTTGAAAATGCAAAACTTGGTTGTTCGCCTCCTTACATTTTTATGTAAGGTTAGGAGATTTTTGGTAGTGACTAGCCTTGCAAATGTTCATAAATTTTGTTTAATTTTTGAACTTGCAGTTTTATGGCTTTTCACTTATTTAGGTGTTCTATTCATTTAGAATTTAAACTTTATACTCTATAGGGTATCTCTTCCATCTTTACGTTGCTACATATCTATATTAATCAATAATTAGGTTCTATGAAATTAATTATTAGAAATAATTGTTGCTTGAATTAGCACATTATTTATACTAATTAAAGTTCAAACATCTTCGTACAACTAGTCATTCCATACTTTTAAATATAAAACTACAATCAATTAGAATTTTATTTAAGCAATTGCCTGCCAGTTTCAATCTAAATAGAGCAACATAACATAGATACATCCCTCTTCTCTCAGAGATTTTTAAGATGACATTCTTATTTAAAATAAAACTAAAATTATATTCTTAAAATTAACTATTATAATGTCTATATATGCAAACTAAAGTGCCCAAGGGTACGTTTATATTGGAACTGTAAGAAACAATAAGAGCCATGTTTTACATAGTAGAAAATCTTTTATACGAATGCTATTCATTAGGTAGTAGATACATCCTGATCATTCAGGCTCAGTACTAGCATGTAGAACACAGCCTATTGTTCATCGGAACTTTGTTGAAAATGATGTAATTCATTAAGCATTGTAGAAAAAATAGCTACAATTACACAGTATGTGGTGTAATTAAATTGTACATGTGTACACATAGGAACATATATATGGCAACCGCATTTATTTTGTTATGCAGATCTTTTATATGTTCTTGAATAAAAACAAACGCCATCAAATTTAATTATAAAATGTCTTTGTATACGAAAATTTAAAAACTCTGCAGAAGTAAACTAGTGTTATAGGAAAAATTTAAGAGTTATGCCAACATATGGAATAACATTTGACAATATAATTTGCGCCAATTGTTATTAAACGTAATTCCAAAAGCCTTTCTCAAGGCACCTCAAATATTTCCTAGAGCACGCAACAAGCTTGGCGTCTTTTTCCCAAGTATTGTAGTTTGCACTAACAAAAATGTTAAAATTTCTACATTAGCAAAGAAACTTTATAAAAATTCTACACCAAAACAATTTTGTACGCGAGTAAAATGTCTAGTCAAAAAAAATTGTGCCAATAATTATTAAACGTAATCCCAAAAGCTTTTCACGATTCTAGTAATCTGTCCAAATGTTTACTAAATAATGCCAATACCTTGGTGTATTTTTCCCAATCAGTGTAATTTGCATCAACAAAAATGTCAAAATTATTATATTAATAAAGAAACTTTCTAAAAATTCTACGCCAAAACATATTTTCATGTGAGTAAAATGTCCAGTCAAAAACAAATTGTGCCAATAATCATTGAAAACGTAATTCCAAAATCCTTTGTCAGTGTTAGCAAGGTGCTACAAAGCCGTAAGCTTGCCGCTTTTCTCCCAAATATTGGAATTTGCGCAAATAAAAATGTCCAAATTTCTACATTAACAAAGAAGCTCTGTAAAAATTCTACGTCAAAATGATTTTGCACCCGAGTAAAATATCCAGTCAAACAAAAATTGTGCAAATAATTATTAGAAACGTAATTCCAAAAGCCTTTGTCAATTTTAGCAGGATGCCTCAAATTTTTCCTAGAACTCGCAGAAGCTTGCCGTATTTTTTCCAACAAAAAGGTTAAAATTTCTACATTAGAAAATAAATTATATAATAAGTCCACGCCAAAACAATTTTGCACGCGAGTAAAACGTCCAGTCAAAAAACATTGTACCAATTCATTAAAACCGTAATTCCAAAAGCCTTTGTCAATTTTAACAAGGTGCCGCAAATTTTTCCTAGAACTCGCAGCAAGTTTGCCATATCTTTCCCAAATATTGTAATTTGCACTAACAAAAATTTCAAAATTTCTATAATACTAAAGAAACCTTATACAAATTCTACGCCAAAACAATTTTGCACCCGAGTAAAATGTCCAGTCAAAGAAAAATTGTGCCAATAATTATTAAAAAATCAATATAAAGACAGACCGACTCCAGAGGACATCATTTCAATACGAATAACTAGGTTGAGAAGTTAAAAATTACAACAGACTTGAAAATGGCAGATGTGATTTTGCCGAAACGTCGTCAGCAGACAAGCGGTTCTTTTCTGAACCAAAACACGTTAATGCGGTAAAATACCCAGAAGTCAAGGTCAACATATATATATATATATATATATATATATATACACATTCAGGTACTAAATTATTCTAGTGATTTCGTGTCACATTAAGAATTTGTCTAACATCAGCTATAACATAATACCTACAAATTAACTTTTCAGGTTACTGAGCTGCACAAAATCGAAGCCAATGATTCGTACATTACCTTATAACAATTTTGTAACGTGAAATTTGTATGAACTGTTTTCTATATTACATATCCATCAAAATTATGGACGCTACAATTTCATTAACACTACACGTTGTAATTTACAATTTATGCACACCTAAATTAAGTAGACCTGAAAAAACACGGTTAAAATAATCGCATAGCCATCGCGTGTATTACGATAAATGATAATCTTAATATTATTAGCAAATAATACATGCGTTATTAGATAGAAGCAAAATAGTCGGTTACGAAAACTGAAATACAAAAATGTCTTACTCACAATTATAAGCTATCCTTTCATTTACTGGATTAATGATATAAACAATTTATCATACAACTTAGCTAACAGAAATATATGTAGGCCTCCCTGCTTTTGATACAATTATTCAATAATTTACTCAATACATTTTAAAAAGGTTGTTACTAACTTGATTTAATTTAAATCGAGTAATTTAATAAAACAAACATTATAAATGATGCTTAAGCTTCGAAAGACGTTGCAATGGTATGTAGAATGTTAGGTAGTCAAAAAGTAAATGACGGGCAATAAAACACATTTGTACCGTTGCCTTATTTAAACGCTATGGGTTACTTCTCAACAATACCTTCTGAGCTTCTTTTTTGGGTCCATCTCTAGATAAAATAACTACTAAAATAAAATAATGTTAAGTTAAATATCTGGACCGATCGGCTCTGGGCAACGAAAATCCATTGCTGTGACTAGATCATTAAGGCAATTCCACTTCGTACATACGAAAAGAATGTATTATGGATAATTGTTAACAATGGAATATAAATAACAATGTTTACACTATACTAGCGGATAAATATTAATTGTTAACTTTATCAAATCCTTTAAAAGGGTCACTAACCAGGCTAACCACATTTTATAGTTTCACATAAAAAACAACTTTAATTTTGGGACGGAGTCTGTTGGACTCCCTCTTCCTACTCGATATTTCTAAACTTTAAACCATTTCACTATAAATTTTTAAATTTGTATTGCTAATCATAGTTTAGGAAGTTAAAGGCCTATTTTCAAGGTGAAATATATCGTTGAAATAACAGGAACTTTAGATATACAACTATCAGAAATTGATTACTATTTTAGTAATTCAAAGGTTTGAATTAAAAGTGATAACCTTGTAAATTATGCTGCGGTTTATAAAATTGTAAAAATTTACTCCAGTCCATTAAAAAGATACAATAATGTATAATATGCTGTTACGGTGATATTTGCGTGATATGCAAAAATATATATTTCTTACTTAGCTCACCAACCAGCACTATAAAAGTCACTTAACCTGGCAGAGAAATAAAAGCTGGTCTATATAAATCAAGAAGTAATCATAAGCACTGCGGCAACGTTTTAATTTGTTAGGCGAGCAACACAAGCAGTTACGTCATTGAAAACTGAATGTGAATTCGCAAAGATAAAATATACGTAAATTTCTAAAAGTACGTTTTCTGTTTTTAAAATGAGTTTGATTTATTTTGATGTACTCATATCTATTTAAAAATTGAATTTCAAATTGTAACGTTCCTCAAGTATATTCTCCCAAGGAATACTTCTGTTTTTTACTTATTTGAATAAAAATTACTACAATTATTTGTTCCATTGTCTCGCCATTTTGTTTTCTGGTAGAACACTTCTATAGTTGTTTACAGTGCAAAGAATTTGACCTTATAAAAACAATTTATTAAACATTTATGATTTTTCAAACACTTGTAATTCAGTAACAAATTGCCGAGGTAAATTAGAGAGTGTCTTACTAATAAAAACTTAAAATGAATATATATAGCTTTTTCTGTTTTCTATTTTTTAATTTAAAGTATAACTTAAAGATAACAAAACGTAATTTGTACAACCGTTAAATGAAAGCAAACTAAATATTAACCAAAATTTGTGCTGGCCAGCTATTAATAGGTACTAAAGCAGATTTCAATTTGCCTCCCGCGCTCTTTAAATTTGGGACAACTTGATTGAATAAAGCTTCCTTGTAGGCACTTACGCAGCATGCACTTGTGTGTTCGTAAAGGAGCGCCCTGAAGCTTGTGTAGTATCATGTAAGTCAAAGGAGTAATAGTGATGGACTAATAATGGTAATGCAAAAGCAAGGATTAAGCTTTTTTTAGCTATGTACTTATGTTGTATTCAGTTATGTGTAACATAATAAATTAATGGCATATGCAAATGATTAATAATAGATTTTATATTTATTTAAGTAGAAAATATTATAATTCATGCTATGAATTTATTTATTTATAAATCCTTTGCAAAGATTAACCTAAGAAACAACATAAAACTAATGCATATAGATAATATTAACGTTGAAACTACCAATATATTACCTTCAATTAATAAACGCGTCTTTTCCAATATTAGAATATAACGATAATTTATTTGTTGTTAAATAACTGCACGCCAAATTACAAACTTAATAAAATACTAATTGATGCCCGTAAGTTTAAAGTAAATGGTGTTCGAAATACGCAATATTGTTATTAATCCAATTCAATTTATGTTATCTGAAATATGTTGAGTGTTTAAAAGTCTTGTAATGGTTTGCCTTTTAAACGTCAAACATCAAACATAAGAAAATATTGAGACTTCACGTATACATATTATAAGAACATGCATATCTGTTCAGAGAAAATGATTTACCAAGACAAAGTTTAATCTAATAAATAGTCATTTATGTTTTGATTATATCATCGGCATCGTTAAAGTTGTTTGTTGTAATTACTTGTAACGGATAAGAACTCATATATTTCCAATTTATGCAAATACATTTTTAAATTGTTTTGAATAATGTTTATCACGCTCTCTGTTTTGTTTAGTTGGCATCGTTCATAGCTGCGAGATTTACTAATTTTGAACCACTCAGTCCCCTTTTTTTTAATTTACAGGATTGTTAAAATAATTGAGGTTTATTTATCAATAAGTAATGATTTCAATAATTTAGTTTAAATATTTTTTTCTAAATCTTAAGTTATTTTTGTAGCTACAATATTAAAAATTATTTATAATAAATATGATGTGTATATTGCTTTAGTCTATGGACACTCGTACGTCTTTTTATGCAGAACTACAGCATGGTATCAAGCTAAAGAGTTGAGTAACACTAAACTAAATGAAACTGGTCACACGCAGTGTGTAAATCCAAGTTTAATCAAAAAGTACTGATTTATTTTGAATAGAAAAATAATTGCATTATTCAAAAGCGTCAAACGAAGGTATTTACAGAAATATTTTTATTTTCTCTTACCCTATATGAAATATAGGGAAAAGAAAAGGCATTGTTTTCCACCAAAATTTTCAATGTCGATGGCAGTCGATTTGTTAGAGCAAGTGGAAACCAACCCAGATTTATCGAACCGTGTTATCACTAGTGATGAAAGTTGGTTTTACCAGTACGATCCAGAAACAAAACGCCAAAGTTCGCAATGGTGTTCAAAAGGATCAACCAAGCCAAAAAAAGCTCGTATGTCAAAATCAAAAGTGAAATGCATGCTTGTGTGCTTTTTCGTTTCCAAGGGTATTGTTCATAAAGAGTGGGTGCCTCTTGGCCAAACAAGTAACCAATATTTCTGCAAAGAAATTGTAGAAAGACTTCGAAAACGAGTTCTCCGTGTCCGTGCAAATATTGCTGATAATTGGATTATTCATTACTATAATGCGCCATCCCATATTGCACTATCTGTGCACCAATTTTTAACCTCAAAACGCATTTCAATACAACCACGGCCACCTTATCCGCTCGATATCCCTCCGTGCGACTATTTTCTATTTCCATGAGTCAAAATGGGCTCAAAAGACGCCATTCTCAAATAACAAAAGATATACAAAAAACTGTGACGAGGATCTTTGAGGACATTCAAAAAGAAGAGTTCCAGGAATGTCACCAGCAGTGGCAGAAGCGCTGGGGTAAGAATGTGCAAGCAGAAGGGAACTACTTTGAAGGAAATTGCACTAAAGATGACTAAAAACATAAGCGATATTTTTTCTTCACATCAATCTCATTACTTAATTGTCGCATCTCGTATATCTAATAAACACCGCATAGGTCTCGCAAGAAATAAATTCGTTCTTCTAAACTACGCTAATGAAAGTAATGGTGGATATATGCACCTTACTACGTTGCACTTATGTTATTTTAGATTTACTTCCTGTTTGAGTGAAAAGTTCAATAACCTACAAGAAACAAAGAAATTTTGTGTCAGTGAAGGTGAAGAACCTTTTCAAATATTCAGCACCTGTAATTCATAATATTTTAATCTCATAGTACATTAATAGCACATACGTTTTGTTTGTGTAACATTTACTATATGTATGTCCAATTACAAACAAAACTAAATAATCTAGAATAAAATTCGGATATATATATATATATATATATATATATATATATATATATATACAAAGGAAAATGAATATAAGAATTTAATTTAAACAATCATTCATTGTAATTAATGAAAACAATAAGCAGATAAACCATAATTGTTTCTAATGGCAAACATGAGTGAACATATAATATGAAAATTGTAAAATTATTTTAACTTTTCAAAGTAGAAGATATTTGAGTATTCTTTAATGCGTGATTTTGCAGAAATTGTAACTTCTTATTGATGAAGTATTGAATCGATCAAATTTTGCGCGACTAGTGGTGGAATTTTAGCTCATTGTGTTACTAATGGAGTTTTTAAATCGATTCTCTTACTAATTAATATTTTCCAATGCCTCGTTTCAAGTGCCCTCATAAATATTCTATTGGATTAAGATCGGGTGGCTGGGCATGTGAACGCATTTGTTTTAGTATATGGTACAGTAGACGTTGCTTTACAATCTTTGCAGTATGTGCAGGATAATGCTGGAACATCCAATAATTTTTTAACCCTAATTGTTGAGCAGATTGTAATAAATGTTTCCTTAAACTATCTAAATACATGTACCAATATATTGTTGACTCAATAAATGCAAGGTTACCCACCCTATCCGGCTACAGGTTACCCCATACAAGAAGTGTTACATCTCTGTGCTTGAATCTTGGACACAAGCTTTCCTTTTTCACTCTTTCGTTCCATTTTCGTCATATTTGGTTTCGTATAATTTTCAAGTAAATAAAGATTTAGCTTCTTCCCTGCATAGAACGTAATTACAGTATTGTGTAACTTTATTTCTATGTAACTGCAAATTAGATTGGTTTTCATTCATTAGTAACATTATAATGAAGGCTTTTTTTCTAGGGTTCTTCTAAAATACCTATTGGATTTAAGAATTATTCTTAGTATTACATAATGCACATTAATGCCACTTGATGATGCTATATCTTTAGCCAGTTTGGCTGATGTAGTAAAAGTATTACATTCAGCTAGCTTTGCGATAATTCGCTTTGCCCGATCTGAAAGTTTGGCAGTTCTGCCACTTATTTGTTAAATTTTCTAACTATTGCTTGTACACAGGATCCGCTTTTGTTTGCCAATTTTCCAATCTTAGCCAACGACCGTCCTTCGTTATGAAGTTATGCAATTACCGCGCATGGCACAAAGGATCTCTTATATTTTGGAATTTGTATTCAATAAAATAATAAAACTTACATACTAAATGCCGCAATAAAGAAAATAATGATTTATTTTATAAATAATATTGTTCAGTAATTATCTACTACTCAATCTTGACCTTTGTTCAGGCACATACCGCGATTTGTTAAATACTACAGTTTACAGTTGGTACAATTAAAACTGGAGTCTATGCAATTTGTGACATGCACTGTCTGTGTGTAAAGCTGGCAATGCCGGGATTAATAAACGAGATTAGCTTAAGAAGGCATACGTGCGAACACCATCTTAATTGTGCGACCCTTATAATGTTTTAATAAACTCCATCAGTACTGTTCTTCTGCGTTCAACTTATTTACAAATACCCTTCGGCATATACAACATAGTGGCAACGAAGAAAATATAGGGAAACGCGAAGGCAAGTTAAAAAGGTTTTTCTTTTAAAAATGTGTCGGTTATGGTATTGCAAAATGGCTGAGGTAATTGGTGTAATACCAGAATTTGATTGCAGAAGCGATTTTATTATTTTTAAAGAACGTTTAGTTCGGTTTTTTAAAGCAAATTCCATAATAGAAGGCAAACAAGTTCCAGTGTTAATTACGGCTTTAAGTAATACCGTATATACGACCTTGAGGGACCTATGTTATCCCGTAAAGTCCGATGAAAAAACTTTAGATGAAATCTGTAGGTTATTAACTCAGCAGTACTCAAAAACCACGTCAATTTGCAACGAACGAAGAAAGTTTTACAAAGCAACACAAGACAAAGGGGAATAAATAAATGACTGGTATGCTAGAATAAAGAAATTAGCAGCAAGTTGTAATTTTGGAATAATTTGGAAGCAATATTGATGGATAAATTTGTTAGTGGTATGGTAGAAGGTAAAATTCTAGACCGTGTAGTGGAGGAAGATCCCACAAAGAAATCATTAAAGGAAATTGTGGAAGTAGCGGTAAAGAAAGAATCATCTTTGCAGCAAAGCAGGTTAGTTCAGGCACAGATATTTGTAGTAAGAAAAAAGAAGCAACATCAAAATTTAATGGTTTTAAGAAAATTCCTGGGAATAAATCATCAAATTCTACAGTAAAGTGTTATGCTTGTGGTAAACAAAATCACAATTTTAGTAAATGTTTTTATAAAAATTTTAAATGTAAATCTTTTAACAAGATAAGTCATATTTCATCCATCTGTAACAAGAAACAACAAAATTATTTGCAAAACACAAAAGAATCACAGTTTGAAATTTAAAGCGATGATTCAGATTCTAACAAAACATTATATCATTTAAATAATAATGTATATGTATCTCAAAATTTTAATATTAACGTTTTTATAAACAAAATACAGTTAGAAATGAAAATTGATACTGGTTCAGCAAGTTCTGCAATCTCTTTTGATTTATATAAAATGTTATTTAATAATTTTGAGTTGCAGGATACCCAAACAGTTCTAAAATCATATAATGGTACAGACATTAATCCAAAAGAAAAATTTTTAGTAGATTTACAAATAGGAGAAGTTTGTAAACAAGTAGAATTGTTAGTAATTGATAAAGGTGGCCCACCATTAATAGGTAGAAACCTGTTAAGTAAGTTCAAGGTAAAAATTTGTAGTAATATGTTTATGTCAAATAGTAATAATAGTAAAGTGGAAGCATTAATTAATAATTATTTTGAATTATTTAAAAAGGAGTTAGGACATTTTAAATATTCAAAGATTAAGTTAGAAGTAGCAAAAGGAACAGTTTCTAAATTTCATAAACCGCGAAATTTGCCAATTGCTTATAAAGGTTTGGTTGAATTAGAATTTGGAAGATCAGAAGAGGAAGGTGTTATCACACTTGTAGCGGATTCGGTTTGGGGTACACCACTAGTACCTATATTTAAAAAAGATGGTACAATACGTTTGCGTGCGGAATACAAAATAATCATAAATAATTTTTTAATGGATTAAAAATACCCGTTACATAAGATTGAAGATTTATTTTCTGCCTTACAAGGTGGGGAGAAATTTTCCAAATTACATCTTAGTCAAGCTTATAATTAACTTGAATTAGATGAACCAACTAAGCTATTGTGTGCTTGGAGTACACATAAAGGTATATTTAAGATGGAAAGGTTACCATTTCGTACCAAACCCGCTTGTTCAATTTTCCAACGCATAATAGATAAAGTTTTACAAGGAATTAAAGGTGTCACAACTTTTATAGATGACATTGCTGTAACGGCTTGTAATGATGAATACGAAATTTAAATCAAGTTTTTGAAAGATTAAAACAGTCTGATTTACAGTTGAATAGGAATAGATGTAGTTTTTTTCAAAATAAAATAAAATATTTAGGACATATAGTCGGTAAAGAAGGGCTTCAAAAAGATCATTTGAAAATTAAAGTAATCATTATTTGTGCCAGACCAGAAAATGAGTCATAGGTTAAGTCATAAGTAGGAATGATAAGTTATTGTGCAAAATGTATACCAAATGTTACACAATTGTTAAATCCAATGTATAAATTATTAAAAATGGATAAATCTTACAATTGGGAACAAGTTTGTGAAAATTCATTCAAAAAAGTGAAGGATATAATGATTTCAGATGTAATTTTAGTTCATTTGAATCGTAAATTACCAATAATAGTTAGTTGCGATGCTAGTTCATATGGAGTAGCAGGTATTTTATCGCACACTTTCCCTGATGGTACGGAAAGACTGGTAGAATATATATCTCGTAAATTAAACACGACAGAAATTAACTATGCAGTAATTGATAAAGACGCTTTGGCTATTTACTTTTCAATAACTAAATTTTCTAATTATTTGCTTGGACACAATTTTATAATACCCACGGATCACAAACCCTTAACGTATCTCTTCGGTAATAAAAAATGTATACCATTAACAGCAGCATGACGTTTACAACGCTGGACGGTATATTTAAGTGGTTATGATTATAGGATAGAATATGTAAAAGTGGAAAAAAATTTAAATGCAGATTTTTTATCGCGTTTACCAGTTAATGTTATGCGAGAAATAGTATCTGAATATTCATGCTTAAATTTTGATACTGAAAATTCCAATTTAATAGTAGCTGCAAATGCTATCGAAAAGGAAATTCAACTTAATCCCATTTACCCCCAAATTTTCACATATATTATATCTGGATTACCAAAACACATTTCAAATACAGAGTTAAAATAATTTTTTCTTAAGAAATTAGAGTTTAGCATAGAAAACGGTTTTATAATATTAGGGTACAAAGTTGTAGTACCTACAAAGTTCCATAATGATATTTTAAGTGAATTACATATTTCACTTGCTGGAATAGTTAAAATGTAGTCCATTGCCCGATGTTATATTATATCTGGTGGTCATTAATCGACAAACATATATAAACTTATGTAGGACTTTGTTCAGTTTGCAACATGGCAAGGCCCGATTCTCCACGTTAGGAAGTTTTGTCATATAATCCAGCTAAACATGTATTTGATAGTGTGCATATTGATTGTTTTGCACCAATTAAAAACAAAATGTTTTTAGTATTACTAGATTCATATAATCGTTGGCCAGAGGTAGTATAGATGTCTTTAACTACATCTAGCAATACGATTGACCTCTTAAAGTTAATATTTTCCAAGTTTGGTTTATCAAATCAGTTTGTCACTGACAAGGGCCCATGATTTAGTTTAATGCAATTTAAAAATTTTTGTAAAAAGAATGTCATTAAACATTTTTTGCCCCTCCATATCATCCAACTAGCAATGGTGCAGCTGAAAATGTCGTTAAATCAGTAAACCGAGCTTTAACGAATGCCTTAAACGACATAAAAGATTCAAATAATTCAATAACTTGCATTTTAGCCAGATACCTATTAAATTACAGGTCTGCGTGTCATGGTAGTACAAAGCAGACCCCAGCATATATCATGTTTGGCAGAGAACTTAGAATAAGGTTAGACAATATTAGGCCTAAGTTTAAAGAAAAGAAAATAGAGTTAAAAGTAATTAGATCAGGCAGGTCAAAAATTTTTGTAGAGGGAGAGGACGTATTTGTCGGGGATTATAGACATATGAGTAAAAGGCTTTGGATACCAACAAAGATCCATAAAATACTAGGAAAACGTGTTTATCTGTGTAAACTTTTAAATTTCGATTTAATATGGAAGCGGCATTTAGGACAAATATTTAGGACAGTTCCTTATGTTTCTTCAGAAAAATACAAACCTGTAGACTGTAGTTTAGATAACTTTAAGTATACAAATAGATTTCTGAATGGAAATGAGAATGAGGAAGTAAATGTTGCTCAAACCAACTCTGCTATAGATATAAGTCCGACCAACGTTATTTCTCGACCAAGTAGAATAAGAAAAAAACCTGATAGACTAAATTTGTAAATCACCACACTTATGAGGAGGATAGTGTAGTTTATGAAATTTGTGACATGCACTGTATGTGTGTAAAGCTGGAAATTTCGGGATTAATAAAGGAGATTAGATTAAAAATGCATACGTGTGAACGCCATGTTAATTGTGCGACTTTTATAATGTTTTAATAAACTCCATCAGTACTGTTCTTCTGCATTCAACTTATTTACAAATACCCTTTCGCATACGCAACATAAAACGACGTCTTATATTCTATTATTGTAAAACTAAATATGTCTGAAACCAAAGGATTTTGTTTATAAATTAATATGGTTTAGCAAATTCCTAAATTTTCCAGCGTGCTCCTAGACTTATGTTTGTAACTGTATGTATACATCTATGCCCACCTACTTTTAAATGAAGTTCTAAATATCCTGTAATTCAATTACTAACCGTGGCAGTAATATAAAAAAAAGGGCTAAGTTCAGTACTTAGTCCCTTCTGTGCTTTTCCAATTGTATTTAAGGTTATAGTATCGAATCGATTTAGAAATATATTAAATAATGGTCATTGCATCCACTGAACTCGGTCTAAAGATGTGTAACAATCAATATTCTACCAAGAAGAGTAATATTTAATTTTAAACAAAACTTTCAAGGTTTCAAAAACGATTTTTCTGAAAAATAATAAAGTATAACTAAACTCTTCATTTAACTACAAATCAACGTTCTACTATAATAGAAATACTGTATTTCGGCGGCTAATTATGAGCCAGTAAAATGTCCAATTTTATTGCCAACTTTAGTAGCATTTGTACTGCATGTAATATGCTTATATTACCTAATACATCAAGCTATTGCTATGCATAATCTGTTTCGGTTAGATCATTCGTTACTTTATGAGCGAAGAAATACAAAATATGGGCATTATACCCTTAATTAGGGATTCTGAACTGTTTTGCGTGTTTCATATTGCAATTCTGCATGAAAAGGCTTACATGTATCCGTATATCTATATTCATTATATTATACTTTCTATGATCATGTTCGGTCAGCAATTAACCTTCCTTAAAGAGGTAGAATGGACAAAAGATTAAGTTACCTAGGCAAAATAAAGAATGTTACAATGAAAAATCTATTTTCGAATAAGAAAAGTACCCATGGGGCGTGTGAAATTGGCCGTTAGATAACATAGCAAAGTTCAAAGAACGAATGAGATCTATTTAGAAGTACTGCATCGCTTTATTTATTTGTAGATCAGGCAGGTATAAAAGTTAAAGCGAATGTGTCAAATTAGTGATATTTCTTAAGAGATCTTCACTAAAAAGGGACAGCATTGCGGTTATAGTAGTCGTTGACACAGGTCGCTGGGAAGCATTATCGTCATGAGTTAGAAATCCTCTCACGAACAGTTGAGGTAGTTGTATCTTTGAAGTCGGTAACAATAACTATAAAGTATAATTGTATTTTTCGTTTGAGATATACCGACTTTGTCGATACAAGTCTATCAGAAATTTAACTATATACTTACCATTTTCAATCTTCGAGGCCGTTTCAAATGAAATCCGGATTGGGTCTGTAGAGCATGCAAATGTGTAACCGTTACAAAATACATTGAACGATATTTTAGAGTAATTATCTGGGTAGGCTCTTAAAAATTTTCCTACGTTAATTAAGTTGAAAGCCTAGTCAAGAAGTTTTCTTCAGGATTACATCTAACATATTGTAGATAAAGGATCTTTTTTTTTATATTTAGCTTTTAAACTGTTAATAATTATAAATATTTGACAATTACATGTTGGTTGGGTTACATATTATGGCAAAATATTTCGTGAAATAGGGAATATTTAACAAATTAATATACTAAAAGTATAACTCTGTGCACGGCTACATTGTATTGCCAAACTACTTCTAGATTTTATCAATTTCATAGGTTTTTTGAAATTCCAGCTAACGGTGGAATTTATAACCCACGACTCCTAAAAGTCATATATCTAGGTAATAGATTGATTTAACTCAAAGCCTTTTAATAAAATAAAGATCTAATGATTGTTTATTACTAAGATAGAATATGTCTAGTCCTCGTCTTAGTTGTTTCATGTATTCATTAATCACAACTTTTCAATTTTTCATTTAATAATTTAAAATACATTCAGACTCAATTATAGAAGTTATTATCTTTAATGTTTTAAAATTAAACTGTTTAATTAACTAACGAGCAATTTTCTATATACCTGATGATGAGATCAAACCGGAGCCGAAACATGTATCTTATTAATAAACAATAAATAAGCAATCGTTACATTTTTATCTTATTGAGAATAAAGGGCTTTTCGAGTTAAATCAATTTCTTACCTATATTTATTATTCTCAATTTAGAGCATAGATGCAGATTAATTTATTATGTTAGTCGTGTATTGTTGGTAGCGGCAACCCAACTCGAGTATATTGCTTAGCTATGACTGTTCAATTTTTTAACATTAGGTTACTTGTATCGTCACCGGTTTTTTAATCACTGAAAAGAACTGCAACGTGCTCTACCTAGTTATGCTTTAAGCCCTCATATTCGAAGATTATGGAATACCTTTTACGGTGCAAGTATTTTAAAATCCTAAAACCACATAGGCTCTTCTTTTATCTGAATTGGAAGATGAAAATGATAATATGTGCACAAAAGTGCACCGAAAATATCTGAACCGTGTTCTATCTAATTATACTTTAAGCCCTCATATTCGAAATTTAAGAAACACCCGTTATTGTGCAAATATTATAAAATCCTAAAACCGCATAAGCTCTTCTGTTATCTGAATTGGAAGGTGCAAAAGTTAGTATGTGCGCAAATACAAATTATACAGAAGTATAATCAATAATTAATTACTTGCCCATTTATATACACTAAAGCTTTATAATTGAATTTGAATGTAATAAGATAAATGGTTGATCAATTTACACAAAAAATGAATAGGGTGGAAATGGAGTAACGCATAAATTCGATAAATCGGTTAATGTGCATTTTCAGGAAAAATCCTGCAAGGGGTGTAGCGATTTATATTGCAGCGCATATGAAACCATAAATTTCAATATTTTATATGTTTTGTTTTTAAAGTATGACGTGATCATATTTTTTTGCCAATGAGAACCTATATCTTTTAGTCTTTATTTTGGAAGAGCTCTTTAATCCATTTCCAACGGTATAAAACTTAGAGTAGGTTGCATGACAAAAAATTGGAGTAAAAAGGCATTAAGAATTTAATTATAGTGGATGAAGATAACACCCAATTAACTGAAAAATCCAGTTAGTTGTGTTTGAAACAAAATGTATAGTTATGCAATCATCATTAATACTTCAATTCATTGCTTTTTAGTCAATTATTTAATGAGCGTAATACTGAAGATGTTTTAAAAAAGTTAAATATTAGAAATTTATTGCTATTTCAAATGTGATTACAAGTAAAAAAGCTGTTAAATGGTTTAAACGGAACAAATCAACACAATTGTAACAAGAACAAACAGAACACAAAGTAATTTTGTAATGCATCTTATAACAAAGAATAACACTAAATGTTCAAACTGGCCACCCTGAACAATCTGAAAGTATCCAAGGCGATTGAACAATTCATTCATCTCGATCTCAATAGTTTCGTGCGTTATTACCCTACATTCATATGGAATTCTTTCTTTTAAATCTTCTAAATTGTTGGGTCGATTTTGATACACGCTGTTTCTTAAGTAACCCCACAGAAAGAAATCTAAGGGTGTTAGATCAGGAGATATAGCGGGCCATTCGATGGGACCTTTTCCTCCTATCCACCTCTGTGGGAACACTTCGTCGAAATAGTTTCGCATATTAACAGCATAGTGTGGAGGAGCACCGTCTTGTTGTAACCAAATGCTATTGTGTGGTAAGTTAGGGTCGTTTTCATTAGGAAATAATACGCCAAAGCCGGCACAAATTTGAACTATAAAAATTCCGCAGTTAAATTATTTTCGAAAAAGAGGGTCCTAAAATTTGATCACCAACATCACCATACATTAATTTTTTGGGGATACTGAGTGTGGGTTGCCTGCAACCAACGGGGATTTTCTTTCGCCCAATACCAACAGTTCTACCTATTGACAGTTCCATTTAAACAAAACGTCGCTTCATCAGAAAATACTGCCTGTCACGGAAACATCGGATTGCGTATGCAGATTTCCATCAGTAGTTCGCAGAATTCTTGCTTGTGATCAAAGTCATCCTCTGCTAATTCATGAACCAAATTTATATTGTACGGATGACATTTTTGCATTTTCAAACCCTTTTGTACTGATGTATGACTCATATTGTGATCTAAAGAGATAGATCGATTACTTGACTGCGCATTTTCGTGAATTTATAATAAAATATGGAGCTGTCCATTTTCAATAAAAGTTGACACTGAGCGTCCGGGTATTGGAAGATCTTTCACAGTACCATGCCCTCTAAATTTGCTCTCTATTCTGCTTACTGTGGCTTTACTTATTTGATACTGTGGATATTTGTCTCTGAATAATAGGCATACTTCTTGATGTGTTCTAACCCGGTCACCATATCCAACCATCATTAGTAATTCAATTCTTTGCTTTTCGGACAATCAGGTCATTATTAATGAAATGATGATTATTAGGAAAATTATTTATATTAGATCATCTAAATGTTTTAATTGAAAGTTAAGTATACCACCTACAGGAAATACGAATGAATATAAAAATTTTGCCGTCACACTGGTAAAATAGTTAAATATCAAAACGAGAACGTGATCCTTTCTTGTTTTAAACGCAAGTAAATTGATGTTTCTTTTATTATTTCCTTATCTAATTACATCTAACATTGTCATTGACACAATCAATGTTTTGTTTCAAACACAAGTTACCGAATTTTTTAGTTAATTTGGTTTTATCTTTAACCAACTACATTTCAATTTTTAATGCCTTTTTGTTCCAATTTTTTGTCATACAATCTACCCTAAATTTTATACCGTTAGAAACGGATTAAAGAGCTCTTTTAGAATTAAGACTAGAAAATATAGGTTCTCATTTGCAAAAAAAATATGATGACGTCATAAGTTCAAAAACAAAAGATATAAAATATTGAAATTTACGGTTTCATATGCGTTGTAATATATATCGCTACACCCCTTGCAGGATTTTTCCTGAAAATGCACATTAACCGAATTTAATTTCCACCATATATAAATAAATAACCTACACAAATCATTAAAATGCTAATTTATCTGTATTTTGGAAACTATAATTCAGCTATTGCTCATGCACATCACTTTACTTAACTTTGAAGATGTTCTCTGATAACTCAGGTAATGCATTCTTTGAAAAAAACTGAATTGTTCACGTAAAAAGGAACCGAAGGTATAAAAATCTTCGTAAGTTTAAGCAAAATTGCTATGGCTCCTATCGAAAGAATCGTACAAATAATATTTTAAGTACGTCGAAAAATTGTGCTTCCAGGACGGTAGAATCTTAAAATATCTAGGGAATTTATTGTTGATATGTTACTCCCTAGCCAAAGCAACGAGAAGTCAACTATAAACATGTATCTGTATTTTATATAAAAATGTTTAATGTTTTAATTATTTTTAATTGAAAAATAGATATTGCTTTCACTTACGACTACCTCAAATGAAAAATTGTATAATTCATTTTTAACAATAAATATACAAATTTAAAGTGCAATACACACTTTAATTATAAATTGTGAATGTATTTGTATGTGACGCCTATAGTAAAGTAATTAACTGGTAAATTTAGTATTATCCAATTTTTAATATCAGTACCGCCAATTTGTAAGTTTAGTTGTCTATCCAGTAGTGTGCACTCTTTCTCGATGGCGTATCTGATTACTCGACTTTCGGAAATTTATTCGAGAAATCACTTGTATCTTATAAAACTCAAATAAATAGTTGAGAAATACACTAACAATAAGTTAAAAATACATTACCTGCATTTTTAAGAAAATCGCGAAAACTAAAGAGTGCGCGCACGCACACACTCCGACTATAAAACATGATTTTCGGACGGAGGAGGCCCAAAAACGCGTATTTCTATTAAAATTTGGACTTCGAAGATTTTAGACTTAAACAATACTTTCTGTTTCGTTCTTATTTCATATAGGGTAAGAGAAAGTTAAAATAGTAAATGAAATCGTTATTCAAGTTCAGATTTACAAACATTGATGTTAGACACAATCTGTTTTTTTCGAGACATACGTTGTTATAAAGATGCCATTTAAGTAAATTTTTTTTATTTTTGGGTAAGCATTCCTGAAATAAGTTATATTAATTAAATAATAAATTTTGAATTTAATTTGAATGTTTAATCTGCACTTCGGCCATTTCATGACCAATCAACTAGGAAATCGAAATTTTGACAGTCTTGATTTCTAATTTTGATTAAACATGGTACATTTGTTTATTTACATAAAAAATGGGTTGGTGAATATTTGAAATGGTTATTGTAGTAGTTTTTATTTTACAAGCGTTTAAACTTTTCTTGATTATACCGTTTATGATCAATCGTGACAATACTCTAAAAAGGAAGTATTCACCTAAATTTTAAATAACTCCTTCAATTTGAAGATATTTTACATAATTATTCCTGAATTAAAATCTCAGAATCCCATATTGTATTAAATAATGTAAAACAATTGCCAATATTAATTGTAATCAGCTAGATGCAAGTTTTCAGGATTTAGAAGAAAAAATTGACCAAATTGCTGAAAACCTTAGAAGTTGTTTCTTCAAATGAAGTGTATTTAGATTTTCTTAATTTGTTTTATGTATAGCAGCCACGCAATTGTTAGTAAAGTTATTTTCTATTAAGTACATAAGACATTCAGAATAATTTTATATTATCTTCGTAACAAGGAAACATCCCGAGGTGTGACTTTCCGATTTGGATATATTAGACAAAATATCTAATTGACACATGACATTTTAAGGGTCGAAATGACTATTTGGAGTTGGTACTGTACTTAAGTGTAACTGAAAAAATTATTCCAATATCAACGTGGTAAATGTTAGAAAGGACTGCAGGAAAAGTGATAATTTTTCGAAATTAATGCCAAAACAATTTTCGAACTGATGCAGATTAATGAAAAGAGCTACCGATCATATCAAATCATTAAGATGACTTGTACACTATGCACTAATGTAATGTTTGAAACTAGTTTGCAGAACACTACTAAGTAATTTTACATGTTGATACTGCCATCCATTGTGACGGCTAATTGACAATTGTTCTTCATTTAAAACCTTAGAGCCACAAAACAACTCTCCCCAAATTAAAGCTCCCGTCGTTTTAGACGACAAATACATGTTATGGCGCTGTGGTAATGATTATCACCGCCAGAGTTATCAATTAAAAATCTGATTATCTGTAATATTACAAATGCGCTTGTGCTAGCTAGTAGCTGGACCTCAAACACAATCAAAAAATTGTACAGAACTTCAACAAAAGGTAAGGTCTGCTAATTTCAAAAGAAAGCAGCGACAAAATGCAGACACTTCATTTATTTTACTTTAAGTTACATTAACAATTAATTCCCTGCAAGTCATCAACAGGATTTGTTGAGGAGGCGTCATCAAGTGTCCGTTAATTTTTAATTTCAAAATTTCATACTCTGCTTAATGATCAGAAAAAGCAACAAATTTTACAATAAAACGAAAATGGGAGTAGAAAGATTTGGAACATTCTATTTAATTGCATTTCAGATATAACATGCGTTCATTTAAATTTCGGTTTCCAGCGGGTCATGAAACTTTTCCGTAGAGTGTAGCTTATACATACACGCCAACCAATGCCAATACATAACCTGCAAATTATATGTCAACAAATTTGGCGCGAAGAACTTTATTCATAAATTGAAATAGGAAATTTATTTACTATATTTATAATAACTGTACGAAATCATGACCATTACATTCAAGACGATATTTGTGAACTCTTCGTTTGAAATTCTCGAAAACGTTACGAAAATATGACAAATTCAAACTGTCAGAAACTGACAGAAAATTATTACTAAGAATGGACCAAGCTAAGAAATGAATTTTTTTCATAGCCCACTGGGAACTGAAATTTAAATGATCGCATGCTACAATTCATACTATAATAATTTATATTTTTGCTTAAAACATGATATCGTAGAAAATTTGCATAAAAATTATATAAGTAATAAAGAATATATAATAAAAAAGACAAGCAAAGTGCATTTTAATATAAATATAGTTAAACTACGTAAAATACTTTTATTGGCCGAAGCAGTAAATTGAACACTATTCCTTGCACAAGTTATGACTACACGTTTTCAGCGCAACAACTATTTTAATTTACTGCTTCATAGTCATTAGGAATTACCGAAGTTTATTTACGGTATTAGTTTATACAGGCTTCCCTTTACTAAGCTCATGTAAATTCAGAAAATATCTAAAAATGACAAAAATAAGTTGGTACTTCCGGTTATTCGATTTTAACCAAATTGTTGATTTAGCACACTAATGAAATTGTGACCTTAAATAGAAATTTTCATTTAGCTAGGATTTTTAGTTTCATAGTTATTTTATTCAGACTTAACAGAAAAAGTACTCGGCTTACGGAAAATGAAAACCGCCTAGATTATATGAAATGGCATTAAATTTATAAGAAATAAAGTAATAATACTAACTTAGATAACACAATCGACTCTTCTGCAAAGGCCTTACTTCGATAAACAATTAAAAACGAGTAATAAAAACTAAGGTCAATTGTATCACTACGCACGCATGCACGCACGCAAGACCATACGTGCGCGCGCATGCACGCCCGCAGGCACACACGCACGCACGCGAGTACGTTCGCACTCAAGCACGCACGCGCGCACGCAGCTTCTGCCACCCGTCCGCCCTATAACTAGGTTCGGGGACCCCTGTCGTTTATATAAGTTACAAATAATACTAACTTAGATAACACAATCGGGTCTTCTGCAAAGGCCTTATTTCGATAAACAATTAAAAACGAGTAATAGAAGCCTATGTTTATTGTATCACTACTTGACCACTAGTTTACAGCAGAACTTCACTTAATTGCAGACTGAAGTCTGACGGTACTGTATGCGCCGGCAGCGCAGTGGCATGAAGGACTGTGTTCCAATTATATTATACCTGTAGCGTACTTAACGGCAGCGTCCCTAACCCTTGAACGGACATGGGTGAGAAATGAACGGATCCCTAAAATTTGCCGACAGGCGTCGAATAATGAATTCCCGAGAATTCAGTATCTCGATAAAAACGTTAAGCGGGATAACTCTTCATCTATGAACTTTCATAAACCAGGGCGTTGGCCCAATTAAAGTGCACTTGCACCCTTGAAGAACAGAAAAAACCCACACTAACCTCGCGGTAGTTAGTTTTCAACTGCTGTTAAAAGAATTTTCTTCTTTAACTTATAAGGGTATCCGCATATAACATAAAAATCGCGATTATAAGAACTGATATAGTTTCGCACTTTTTAATGTTATTAGTATTTAAGTAAAAAGACAACGTAAAAGACTCTAAGAATTCGCGGAGTACGGGAAACATTTAATAATTAAAATAATTAATTATGTATAAAAATTTTAGTAGCTTGCCTAATTAGAATTAGACAAACTACAAATAATGTATTTAGTTAAAATAAGTTAAGCAATTGTAAATATCAAATAATATGTTACCATTTTAAATGTTAATAAGCTACAAGAAGTTATGGTAAAGCGAAATAATGAAATAGCAAGTAAGTTACACTAGTGGAACAAAGATACCGCGTCCTAAATTAGTATATAAAGAGCGACGCAAGAACGGTTAAGATATACTTGGTCTTCAAGCGCGAAGCAATATACTTCGACTCCAATCGCGGAGTCGAGAACCCCGATGCTGATCGCGAGGCCGGCACACTCCGACCGCGAAGCCGTGAACGTCGAGCTGCACTCTCATGGTGGGGCTCGCCTAATGAATCAACCTTTGATTTAAAATATAAAACCGAGCCGACAAACCTAGTTTTCGCTTGGAAGTTGTTCAACTTTTCCGCTATCGTTGACAGCGCTTTGTTGCTTGGACAACGGGCATCATCGTTGGTTAGTCATGATCTTTCAGTTAAACGGTTGCTTGGGCGATCGGCAAACTGAAATATCCTGAAAGTTACCGTAATATACTGTTTGAGGCCCGTATAAGTTTCGGCGCCGCAGTTTCCCGCACGTCTCGGCGAAAGAATCCGATAGAGCCGAATAAAGGACCCTTAAAATCGCCTTTTGTTGCTCGTGACATAAGAGCTGGCGTTACGAAATATTATACAGACTGCAGAAGGTATATGTGACAGGAACGCATAAAGTCCTTTAGATAGATTATTGAAAATCGTTTGTGTATTGATGTGAGAAGCATTGATACGAGACCTGTTCTTAGACAACTTCCAAAAGCATTCTAGCATTTGTTTAAGGCCCGTAGAAATTAATTACCGTTGATTGATTGCCTTCCCATGAGAAATGCTGATTAATTAGTTTTATTGATACTAATTTAATAGTATCATACGTCCATTGCTAAAATGAACACTAACCGAAACAAACCGATAATTAAATACACTCATTGATTGAGCTTTGCCAATTAAAATTCAATATTTAATTGCCATCATTACAAACGCGAAAGAACAGCTAAACGGTCATTTCATTTAGCTCACCTTGGGTATATTTGTTTTAGTATTAGAGAACTTTTATATAATTGTTTTGAATCTATAACTTATAAACATTTATTGCCTTGTTATTTATCAACCAATTTAGCTAGGTATGAACAACAAAGCCCCCCTTCAAAGAAAGGTCCTGTAAAGATAGAACCCAGCCTCACGGCTGTTGCCTAGAGAAGCAAATTATAAATGGTTTCTCCCCGCGACGTAATTAAAGCAAACCGTAACGTCACAAACCTACGGAGTGGGAGAGGGTCGTCGGTTAACATTTATTTTTCGCATCGTATACGTTCGCATGGGAAATCTGATGTATTATTTTTAAGAAAAACCCCTATGTTTTACAAAATGTGAACTTGGATTTTTGAATATTGATAAATGTTGTTAATAATGGTTTTGCAAAATTTACAGATTTACGTTTGTAATTTTGATATAAAAATGGTACTGGAAATTCACCAATTAGGTTTTACTATATATATATATATATATATATATATATATATATATTTGTTCAATATTTACTACCTATCAGTAGAATTTGTTTCCTTTAAATTATTGGATCAGGTTTTATTTAGTTTAAT
>JAHWXV010208637.1:0-13312 GCA_024586415.1 Phrixothrix hirtus | reverse complement strand
AAGCTACCCCTTTGTTCGTATGGAAGTGTATTGGAGGTCGGATAATTAACGATTCGACCTGCTATCGCTAAAGGCGAATTATTGGTTGGGGGTCAACGTTGTTCACCTGTCCGATTCGCTAGCAGCGGCTAGGATCCGACAAGGCAGTACGTAAGGTACAATGTAAACTCAGTAATCAAGGGCCACGCAATTTCCTCGAAGTTGCCGACCACGGAAACCTTAAGTAAGTAACATTCTTCGATTTTCTTTTTTTCTGTTCACGGAGTTTCTCCGAGGAATCCTACCACCAACCCCCTTTTGTTCATGCATTTAGGCTCTCTAGAAAAGCTTATTTTCCGTCAGTAATGGTTAAACAATTTTAAATTACGTTGTGTCAAATTTGAGTAACGAACCAAAGCCTATTTACTTAGAAATATTTGTTGTAATTCTAGGCCACGATTAGACGGGGCCAGCACTTGTTAATAATTTTAGGATAATTATAGGAATAATCAGGGGTCTCCTCGCTATGTATTTTTTTGCATATTATATTAGTTTTACTTGGACCAAATGTTTAGATATTCTGACATTGTTTGTACCGCGATATTTTTCCTTAACGTTTTTGTATTATTTTACCGTTAGGAACCTTCATAGGCGTAGTAAACATAATTTTCTTACAGGCAGAACACTAAGTATAAATAGGTAAAGCATTCATATACTGTGTCTAACCTGAGCTGCATTAGGAGTACTTTTCCAGTGTCTTGCGCCAAATAATTGTTTCTTAAATATCTCAGAGTAAAATCATCGCATTACGGTTGAAATTAGATTCCTTATCGTTTATTTCCTAAAAGACATTCCGTAAAGACGACCAGATAAGGCGGTGCCCAAAAATAACATATTTTCCCCCGATTTTTGACTCTCGCAAGCCGTCCTGAATTTTAACCCAATTATGTCGAACAAACACCGTAAAACCCCCCTGTGATTCATTGTGGCTGTTGGAGTTACGAGCTAATTCAGAGTAAACGGCATCTTTAACAACCTTTAGGCTCCCAAAGAGCTTTTCGGCCCGTTATAATTGATTAAAATACGTCACTAATTTACAAATTGCGCCAAAATATTGGGTGTGTAGAATTTTGATCTTTGATTCACCGTGAATTAATAAAGGTTCATCGAAATCGTTGCAAAATTTAATGGAAAGTTACTAAAATCACATTTATACAAAGTAAACCGCTGTGAATATAATAATTAAATTAGATTAAATACTCGAATCTCGCCTTCTGCAGTTAAGTAATTTAAAGGCTCGTAGTAGACTTAGTGATTCTTGCCGTTGCAGCAGCCAATGTAAGTGAAATATTATGCCGAAATTTTTAAAGCATATTGAACTTTCCATTTATTTCTAAAACTGTCATCTACCATTATCAAATCGAGTGGCGCTTTTATCAAAATTTGACACACACACGGCGCGCACGCCTACGCACATGCACTTGCACTCGATACGCACGCACTGACGCACGCCCATATTCACCCGCCCACACACACACACACACACACACACACACACACACACACATTAACATACACACACTAACACACACACACACATATACACACACATACACGCACACACATAGAGTGTTAAAAATCCTTTAAATATTTAAGAAACATATACAACCAAAACCAAGTAAAAGAGTCTTAATGAACATGGGTTCGCAAATCAACCGTTTTCGAGATATGAGGTATTTTCGTTTTTGTAAATTTTCTGCACTTTTAGCGTTTAGGGGCTGGTCGATATGTCCTCTTTCGATGTCGATACATGGTCTACATCTTCTCAAGAAGTCGTTCTAAAAAGCCCAGTGTTTTTACCGAATTGTTTGACAACATTGTTTAATGCGCTGTTGTAACTCAGCAAGATTATTTACTGGCGTTGTTTACATTAAAAAAATTCAAATAACCCTAGATACAAAATTCTAAGTGAGTTATGTTAGGAGATCTAGTAGGACATGGAACGGGACGCTCTCGGCCTATTCATCTCCTATGACATGTTTGGTTCAGATGCTTCCTAACAGCAAGCGTAAAATGATCGGTGCCCCAGCTTGCATAAACCAAACATCTAGTTTCTGATTTAAAGGGACATTTTCCAAAAGTTTGGGTAAAGTCTTTACCAAAAGTTAAGGCACGCAGGATCTGCTAAAGTTGTGGTAAAACATACGTATGCATACTACTAAATTCATAATGAAGTAGTGGCTTTCTTTGATTTTCAAGAACGAAAATCGCTCTTATCTCGAAAATGGTTGATTTGCGGACCTATGTCTATTAAGACCTTTTCACTTAAATACTTAAAGGTTTTTTTAACGTATTTCTACAACGTATCGTTATGTTGTTGTTAAATTGTCGATCACTATTTTACGTTTGGTTTTTGTTTGAATTCTCTTAGACCATATTACGGATATTTTCGCTTCGTGTCATTTTTTTGGCACTCAGAAATTTTATTTTACTAATACTGTAAATTTAGTATTGGTTCTACAAGTTATAAGATTAATTTATATGATTCTGGTACTTATTTTATTCTATTTTATTCGCTTGTAGCTTTTCCACTTCTTCATCTATAAATATTGACCTTGTATAATCATTACAACTATGTCTAGTTGATAATTTCAAGTTTGTTAAATAATTTTCTTATACATTGTTCTATAAGTAAGATATCCTGCTATCAATTCTTGATTAATGCGATGGACATGGCGTAAACGAGTATTTAACAATTTGACTTAAGTCCTGCTTCCCTTCCTTGATACGCAAATATTGAATTCGTTCACCTATTAAAGTTATTACTAAACGTATAATTATTTCTGTCCATATTACCCGTTAATATAATGGGGTAAGTCGTTTTTTGTTATTATTTGAAGTTCGTTTTTTAATTTTGGTGTTTTTGCTTTACAGTTTTTTCTCCCAATATTTTTATAGCAGTTTAGTATATAAGATTAAATATAATACCTGTGGTGCCTTTTAGCTGCGCCAAACTAAACAAAGACTTAAAGATCGCCCTGTCTAATACAAGTCGAACTTTACTAAGAAACTACAGGGTTATGCTTTAGCAATCCAGTTTAATAAAACTAAACATAACATTAATCTTCATTTCGTTGATATTGTATTTAAGGAGAGTATTTACACCAAGAAATTATTTCTTGAAATTTTAGCTATTAAGTTCACCAGTTAAGAAGCTGTTGCAATGATTATACAGATTCAATACTTATAGATAACGAAATAAATAAGTTGAAAGAGAAAGCTTTTAATTGTAAATTCTTCCGAATATAGCGCAAAGCATGGGCGTAACATTCATATACCCTAATGTGAATAAAATAAAATAAACACCAAAATCATATGTGTAAATCCTAAAATTATTTGAACCAATACAAAATTTTCAGGATTAATGAAATGAAATTTCTGAGTACCAAAGCAAATGACGAAGCGAAAAACGACCGTGACATGTCCCCTAACAAGATCAAAAACTACATAAGATGAGAGGTGTTGTCACAGAAAACCAAAGGAAAAAACGTGAATCAAATGAGGTGAAACTAACAAAACTCCAAAAGCAGTAAGTAAAAAGAACATCCAACAATAATCTAAAATTAAGTTTACAAAAAGAAAGCATCGAAAATAGGCTAGGTCGGAATTTACAAGATCTCAAATATTTAACGAACCACACATAAATGATGAGCCAAAACGGATCTGATCAAACTAATAAACTATTTAAGGACAACGATTGAAGTGTTGAAACACTAAGAGCAAAAGGTTAAACGAACGGAGAAGCAACTACGTATGTCCAAACCGATACAAAAAATCATAGACTCAAAGCAAGATCATAACCACAGACAAGAAGTGATCCAAAAAACTGCATCAAAAAAGGGTAACGCAAAATATTAAACTCATAAGTCGAAAATTTTAGCTAGAAAGAGCCAAATCAATTTCAACTAACAATCAACCTTTGTTTAGGGTGAAATACATCGATTAAATAAACTAAGATAAGTACAAGGAATGTTATGAAACGATTACAAGACAATCATAGACGGGCAAAAGTAATCAGGTCCATGCAAGTAACAATTTCAAAGGGAAAATAAAAAGCACTAATTTTCCACGACACTTCTGGAAAGACTAAACTACATTGCATCATAATGGAAAAAATCCAAAGTACACGAGTTGTTGGGATCAAATTCAACTAAATGGTTAAACTAGTTAGGTAATTTATAATTCACTAAAAGAAATCAAAGTAAAAGTATCTTAATAGTACAGCAGATATCCCAAATCTAAACAAAGACGAACAGTATTAATACACCTAAATTTGGTAAAGTGATTAATTCATAAAAGTAAGGGAAAAATAGACTAGATATTTCCATTTTGGGAATGACTTTAAGCCACACGAAACCAAGAAGAAACACGCAAGAAATAAGTAAGTCTTATACGAAGCCTGAGAATAGTAACAAGACTAAGAAGGAGAAAAATGTACAAGTAGTAATTTAGTTATCCTCTACGACACGTAGGCCGACGTGCGATTAGTATTCTTGATCCACTACAACACAGATAGAAAATTTGTGACAGAGCGGTATACGGGGACGAAAAGAGATGTTTCAGTGGTAAGTTATGCATACCAACTCGTGGTCGTAGTATTGTTGATCCGCTACAACACGCTCGGTTGGGTCAAGTATCCTTAATCTTCGTTTTTTAAAGTATTCGATGCGGTAGAATTAGAGATGTTGTTCTTGAGCAGAGATCTTGTATTATCATACGTGTGAAATCAACGCGACAACATCTGCAACAGTGTATCGTCTGAAGTTTTGGTCACTGAATGGTTCGTAGATCTTAATTCTATCGAAGTTAACAGCAAACTCTTCTTACATCAATTTTGAATTTCAGATTTCGGGAAACACGAATCACGGCACTAAAAGTTGATATCAAATTAACTGCAAAAAATAAGAGCGGAAGTATTAAAGATTGTTTTAAATTCATCGTAAGTCATAGTCCAAAGGGCTGCGGTCTATCAATGTAATTGACTTAACGTCTCATACTACAATGGGTCTTAGTTGCGTGACATCACGATTAAACTTGGACATTCGCTTTAAATTTATTGAGTACATTTTATTTAATTTACAACTATTTTTCTTATCAGCGGAAAATATAAGGAATATTTTTAGAATTCTTAATGTTATAAAAAACAGAAACCCAATCCGTAAATGGCATAATATAAAGGATGTCTTCAAATAATGATTACTATAAAAATAGTCAAAATTACAAGTGCACTTGCATGTCAACCACAAAACAGAAGCTTAAATAAAATTCTCTCGCTGAATTCAAATCAATCAATTTTTATCACGTAAGCTATGCAAATAGTGTTGTACAATGATCTACAATAAAAGTAAAATGTTGTGAATTAAAATTGAATTTAATTTCTTTTGTACATAAACCTGTCAATAAATCAGTTAGTTAATTGTAATGAAATCAAGGATTATTCTTAATTTTGGAAAGGTAACAAAAAAATAAAATCTAAACTACTTGGAAAAACCCTACCCACCTCCGAGATAAAACCTATCAGGCACTAAAACCTACATAATGGCTTACTAAATCTAATTAAACCTACATAAAGGTTAGCTTAAATATTTCAGAAAGGTAAGGAAACGTTACCCCAACTCCAAATGATGTTTGCATTATAGATTTGAAGTCCTGAATAGAGACTATAATAACCGCCGAACAAAAGCGTTGCAATTACAGAAAGGCTAGTTAGAAAACGTTGCAATTGGTGCATCGGGCAGGAAATGCAATAAACCGTATTTCTTAGAGACGTTACATGGTTTGGAACAAAATGCAATAGTCTTTTAACTGAAATTACATCCTTTAATGCACTATTGCAACTACCTTTCCGTGAGATTTCCGCTGAATTAGTAAATAAAGGAAACTGGAAAATATTGCATTGTTGTAGATAAAGGTGCAAATATTAAAGTTCTACGAGTATTAATGATAGAGAGAAGTGTAAAATATGTTCTAAGATTAATCGTTTATGAACACATTTGGAAAATAAGAGAGCTAAGGAAACGGATGTGAAATAATAAACTTGAATTAACCGTCGATCTGTTTCTGTTTACTTTTCATTTACAATTTTCCCAAATACCCTTAAAATTACGCGCAAAGCTGAATTTTCAAACGCTTACAATTGTTTACAAACATCAAAATATAACGGTAAATAGCTCTGTAATAATAAATTAAAATTATTTCTTAGTTCAATAATTTGAAAATGTAACCAGTCGATTAGCATTTCAGTTACTTCAAAAGCTATTTTGTTAATTTTCCAGTATTTCTGTATTTTTATAAATTGGCAAGGTGAATAATTTTTTATTTTATTGAATGTGAAAATACAAAGCATCCGAAAACACTCGCAAGTAGATGGGCGTGTATCGGCCACAACGCATATTAAGATCCAAAGGAACAACGATGGTTACTCAAACGATTTTACAACTTTTAAAACAAATTTGGTCGTAATCAAAAGAAATAGAATAAAACCCTTTCAAATTCAAAAATTAGAGGTTATTTAAACTATCTCCATGAAGTAAACAAGCTGTTTCGCCGGTTATGCGGCATTATTCCATAGCCTCTCTTTGGGTACTAAGGAACGGGGGAGGGGTTGACAGGCTTGTTCAGGTTATTAAATACATAATACGTGGGAAAGTTGATGAACTTTCAGCCTGACAAATTTTAGGCAGTTGAATCAAAATCAGTCCTTCCCCATCACATGACCTGACATTTGTTGTTATTGTGTACACTACAATGCCGCTCTCTTTCAAATTTTATTTTAATCTAAATTCAAAGTGAATGTGTTGGTAAGTTTTCAAAAATGTTTAAAATCGAGTATTAAGCGGTTTTCACACTCTTAAGTAGATGATGTGTACGAAGACCTTTCCCCGCCATATCCAACTGTGCTAGAATGGATTAAATTACTCAAAATAAGAAGATACTCTTTGGTCGGCTGTTGAAACCCATCACTTTGGAAACCATCTTTGCAGTACTGTGCTGTTTTGCCGTACTGTTTGTAAAAGGCCAAACAGACGAAAAAACCGTAGAAACTGGTTGGTGGTTTTCGTTTGTAAACAGCTGTTATTACCGAAGATACCGTGAAGAAGTGTGGATTCAAGAAAATCTTCCATCTACCCTCCAAATTCTAGACTTGGTCCCCGGCGATTGCCACACATTAATAAAGTTAAAATGTGAATTGTGGAGAAGAAGATTTAAACTCAATGCAGCAATTTGGTCCCCATCTCTTAACTAAGGAAAAAAACTATTTCAATAGGTCTATAAGTGCTGCTAAAGGTTCTTTTGGTTGATACCACAGTCAAGCTGGTACAGGGTGATCCCTGAGAAGTAAGAGAAATGAGAAAGATCAATAAAAACAATTTGTAGAAAAATTGGAAATTGTTTAATTGAAATTTATGACAAAGTTTTCATTATGTAAAAATAAAATCTTTTAAGTGCCCACCGCGACTGCGAATACATTGATGCAGTCTACTGAAAAATTTATTCATGACACGGTGAAGAAGATATAAATTTGTGCCGATTAATCTCACTTCAGCAACTATTCTTTCCTGCTTCTGGACATAAACGTTCGCCTCCAAATAAAAAAGTCAGTAGCTGTTAGGTCTGAGAACCGTGCTGACTAGTTAATGTTCCAAACTTTGGGACAACACAGATGGGAAACATCTCTTGCAGTAGTTGCAATGAAAATGAAGAAGTGTGCACCGTTACGCCGTCTTTCTGTAACCAGAGTTCTTCACGTTTCCCAAAATTAGGAAATTCCAGCAATTCTAACATCTTTTGGTAACGTTTTCCTGTTGCTGTAGCAGTATGGTCAAGTTATTTGAAAAAATAGGGCCCATTTTAAGATTGTGTTTGTGCCGAGGAACTTGAAAATGCAAATTAAATTTTCCTTGAACTGAAACAACTGATTAACACGCACAAAATGCACGCACATTTAGAAAATATTGCTCCTCCGACCAATTCGCCATGATTTCTGAAACACAAAACTTCAAAGTAAATTGCTTAACTCTGCATTTCAATAAAGAAAATAGCGGTAAATTCAAATTCAT
The DNA here is from genome assembly GCA_024586415.1 of Phrixothrix hirtus. Taxonomy (NCBI): domain Eukaryota; kingdom Metazoa; phylum Arthropoda; class Insecta; order Coleoptera; family Phengodidae; genus Phrixothrix; species Phrixothrix hirtus. Next base: position 5,213 of record JAHWXV010208637.1, on the reverse strand, counting down.
CACCTTCTCAGGAATCACCAGCATAAATAATTTATTAAGCCACGAAGAACTAATTGTTATGTGCACTCCATAAGTCGAACTTAATTCAATGTACTTGTATATATGTACAGATAAAAGTTATGTGTATCTAGGCCCTTATGATATATGTAGCAAATAAAAAACAAAAATATGATTACAGAGACGTTTATTGAAAGGATATATAAAATATTAGCGATACCACAGTAATCTAGACTTTAAATATGATTGTATTAATCTATAAATGAATAAATTAATGTGTAAAAACATTGCTAATTTAATAGTCGAATGGTGACAGCATAAAACATTGAACATGCTAATCTAATTGGTTTCCAAAACCTTCTCAAAGCGTTGCTATAGTATAAAACGTTAAAATAAACAGTTAAATGAAAGATAAGGTATCTTATGCATTATAACGAATAAAGTAAATACTACCCTTACACAAGTCAAAGATATCATAAAACTGAGCAATGTTTATATACTAGGTATTAGTGGATGCACTTATACTATTATATTACGCTTTCAGTTGCCCGAGGCGTTATAATTTAGAAATTCGTTGTCTTAAAATTATTTTTACATAAATAACACAGCTAAGACTTAATCACTAGGAGGTTTAAGTTCTGCTCTTCCCACGCAGGTGCCTGCTGGCGATATGAATGTATCATTATTGTTTGCATGATTAGTTGATGAATTACATGGCTATTTATAACTGATTTAGAGTGATTTGGAATCTCACGTTCCTCATTTCTTCGATGACGATTTTATTGAGTCAATTTTGATTCCTTGAAGCACAACACATTCATTATATGTGTTAACTCTTGTTATTAATTTGTTAGTTCTGTCAGATCTTATCGCTTTCTGGTAATTAATTAATCGATGCGTTGCGCAGTCTTGTAATGCGGACACTTATAACAGTTTGTTGGTTAAATTATTAACTTATTTTTAGGTCGCGTTTAGTACGACGGGTCTAATTCTTAACGATAACTTGATGATTTTTGGCGCCTTTTATGAGATGTTATCTCATATCGGAACTATTTATCTTTTTATTGTAAGTTTCACGAAAAATCGATAAAATTTGAATTGATTGGCTATTAGCTAAAGCTATAGGTTAAAAGTTATAAATGTATTTAATACTACAGATTGTTTATTACTAAAATTAATATTTCCTAAATTTATGTAGATCACGCAACATTATTAAATATGATGTTTTAAAGAAAGTCAAAGGCGCTAGATGTTTCTTTACAATTATTTTATAATTTTAGTTTTTATGTGCAATATTGCATTAACTTATGACGACTTAAACAGTTACGACATTAATTAATTACTAATAAAATAATTAGTGCTATGAGTTCATTAACTTTAGAGTATCTTAGTTTTTCTCTTACCTCGGGTTGAAAACTGGTGAACCTTACCACGTAAACGAAAGCCTGGTACCATATGAAATCAAAATCGGTTAACGAATAGTCACTTCAATTCAAAAAGATATGTTGTAAGGGATTTTACAAAAAGTGTGTGGCCAGTGTGTATCATTTAGGCGTATCCTGTAAGAATATGGAGCTAAAATCATCAAAAACTCTAGACGCAAACCTTAAACCTGAGAACTAAGGGATATTAAAAATGAATGTGATTATTTTTGTAGATTTTCCAGGTCCCGCAGAGGTACGGCGGCCGATACTCCAATTTTTATTATTCGGCAAAGGATATCAGCATTTCGGAGACATGAAGCCCAATTTATCAAAATCGGCACGATCTTGATAAATATCATGTTAAGGTGGTTAGTTTATACTAAACTTATTCTATTCCTGGTGTGGTGACTAGTAGACATCTTTTTCAATTAAACTGCATTTCTTTTTCGAACTCTTCTGGATAAGTCTGTTGCTTGAAGGTGTTATATTAGGTTTCTGTTTCGAACATACTATAGCGTAGCTGCCATGTGCCGAAAATGAACCAATTTTTCAGTTAGAGGTTGATATATCGAACTAAAACGTATTTATAGACGAACCAAGTAGAATGTGGTAGGGTTCTTTGAACCAAGGGGCTATTCAGGTCAAAATAAGTTTTCACACCACGCAAGGCGTTACTTACGAGTTGAGTAAGATATTGAGTTAGTTAGAGGAGCGTTTGCAGTATAAACATATCTTATCAATTATGTAGTGCTAATGTAGCATTTTACGTCGAAACAATTCTAGTAAGATGCTCTCGTTATGTTCAATTATAAAATATTGATTCTTTTAACTGAACGTAGCGTATTTTACGTGTCTTACTACAAATTATAATCACAATTTCCTTATTGAAGCTTAATGTAAGCTCTTTAGCTATTTACGGTATGTTCATAAACATTTGTGTTAAGCGGGTAGCTATGGAATGGTATACTTAGATGTCACCATCTAGGTTATTGATGTAAAAGTAAAATATAAAGACAAGATAACGCTTTACATCTATACCCTATTCTGTTTACCAGTTGGTATTCAGTTGAAGACCGATCGGTATGTACATATATAAACAGAAATTAGTTTTAATATATTCACATTTTTCATTTCATTCAAAGAAATAATTTAAATATTTCTTTTTCAAATCTTTTCGAAACAAAGCACATCTCATTTTTAACAGTATAATATAAAGAAACATTCATTTATTACATTCTCTTAGTATATTTTTTATAAAAGCATAGCAATTCTGCAATTATGCTGAATGGTTGTTCCATATTTTCCTTTTTTACATATTCCTGATTTTGACTTGGTAATAAAAAAAAGTATATGTTGTTATAAAAAATGTATTATTCCGCGTATGGAAGTTAAAGAAATGTTAATGGGTAAGGGGATTTTTGTGTGGAATAATTAGTTCAGTTGGATATATGATACAACAAAGCTGGACTGTGTTATTTAAAAATGGTAGTTTAACCATTCCCATGAAATTAAGTGCGTTTTTTACATCTCCCGCTAATTAAATTTAGTGTTTCATGCATTGATATTAAAACACCTTCTCGAAGATTGTTGCATTTCGAAACAACTTTATAGAAATTTAGGGTTGAACACCCTTGGGTATGGAAACATCTTTAAATGTTAGATAGTTGTAGTTGTAGGTGCATTAATGTATTTAGTACCTAACAACTCGGTGCAGATACTTTAATAAAGATTATGTTCAAGTAGTGACTGATTATTTCTACATAAACATATGTATTTAAAAAATTTTCAGGTGGGGCTTTAATTATGAGCGAACTATGTTTAAAAAACCTCGATTTTCACTCGTATTTTAAAAATACACAGACTAAATAATTAATTAATATTAATATAACACTACTAACTAACATAAAAAAGTGGAGTCATAATATAGTAAAGATTCTATCGTTATCTTTCTAATTGATACAGACGTTATAGTGAAAAATGTTTCGCAAGAGAAACTATGCCGCAACAATTAACAGGAGAAAGAGACGAGCGAGAACGGTAGTTCTGTAAACATTCTACTGTTGCTACACGCAGCTCTCCCTCTTTGTAATAATAAAACTTTACTTGTATTTAATATCATAAGCTAATCATTTCAAAACAAGTAATGAAACAATTCTCGTTAATGCCATATACAACGAAGTTTAGAAAAAAGAGTTAAAATATTTTATATGCCATCTATTTAATCAGTTTAACCTCCACAATTTCAAAATTTACTACAATTGTTTAAACAACGCTTTATTTTAAAACAATTGCAGGGTTTATAGTAGAATTTAAAACAATCAATAGTATCTCTAAAACAGATTAGCAGAGAAAATTTCATTTTCTATAATTTAATAATAAATATTTACTTGACAAATTGTAAAACTTTCATAAATAGCGTGTCTGCTGTTTGTGGAATAATAAGCTCTGAGTTACTAAATGTTATATCAATTGATTACTAAAAATATTGTGAGAAATGTGAATTCCCAGTTCGAAGTCGATGTTCCTCATTATCATCGATTTTAGATCAACGTATTAATAAACAAAATGCTGGTGCTTTGCCCGATTTAGCAGCGTTTCAGCATTTAAAATTAACCACGCAATGACGCTGAGTTAACTAAATATTTCGTTAAAAGTTGTGTATTTAACCTTTTTCCAACGTTTGATACCAGTTTGCCAAGTTATAAAAATTGCTCTTTTAGCATCTGAGTTACGTCGCAAAGAATTATCCAGTCCGTTACTAATATATTGCAGGAATATCCAACGCAGTGGGGCCTTCGTTACGAATTATTTACTAAACCTGATCGAATTTGTCAGCGCTTGCTGCGCTTTGAAGAACTTTAAGTAATTATGAGGTAATAAATATGGACTATGTACATTACTTATTTATAGAATTTAATTAAATTATATTTCATTTAAAATCAGCCAAGAAATCATTTTTCTAAAGGATAAATAGATTAAAACAATTTTGTGATATTAAAAGAACTCCATTTTTTATTTTCACAGGGGGTAAGCTCAGCTTTGTTGACTTAATAAACAGTTGAAATGTAAAACCCATACGCTTTAAGGTGATTTGAATGTCACAGACTCGTGGGTAAATTATAAAAGCAAGTACACAAATAATTAATGTATATCGTAGGTGCGAGAACTTTAAAGTAATCAACTGTGCGATTATAGTAAAAAACGTCACTCTGGTAAAAATTGACGTCTATTCACGATTAGTGGGGAAATAAATCTAAAAATTTCGTGGGAGATCGCGATTCATTAGTTAGTTAGGATTTGGTAGTTTTGATAATAAGTTCTATAGGTCGGGTATAGAGAAAGATTGTCGTTTGGAAGTGCCGTGTATATTTATTTTAACCCATCAAGATTGTCCTTGCTGAAAATTTAAAAAATCCACAAAGCCTGTATGCTGAGATGGAATTTCCAAAGTATTTGGGATAAATGAGTCAACAGGAATTAGACAGTATTATCTTCTGACCCGTCGGGTCATTAATTTAAGTTGGACAATAAGGGGGCGGTTTCCGCTTCTAACAGGCAAATAAGAATCGTTTCGGCTGTAAATGATATCTAAATTACTTCACCTCTAAGACAAGGGTGTTATGCGATCTTCACATATATACAAGTAATTGTTACAAAATTTAACTTTTGATTAACATCACGTAATAAACGACCTTTAATTTACCGATCTGTTTGTGATATAAAATCTAAGAAATTATACGTAAGATATATATATATATATATATATATATATATATATATATATATATATAT
>JAHWXV010208585.1:0-12684 GCA_024586415.1 Phrixothrix hirtus | reverse complement strand
AATTATCTTTACTAATTCATAATTAGAACATCCTGTATATATTTTATTTAAGCATTTCATATTTAATTACCGACATTTTACCGTTTGTTAATATTAATAGCTTTGTAATTAATCCTGCATTCATTTTTATATTAGATAAAGTGCGTAAAAAATTGAGGAATTCATGATCGTTGACCTACGATAGATAAAACATAGTTAAGCAGATCAACGAACGTGAACTTACAAGCAAAACATAGGAGTGCGCCCTCGCAGAATAGATAGTAAATACGATGTTAGACTTTTATGGAAAATTTCATACTCTGTTAATTAGAATAATCACTTTAGCGTAATTAACTCACGATTGAATTATTTAATTTTGAGTACGTATTTATTATTACCGTATTATGTAAAATTGTGACCAAATTAATCCGAATGGTTTAGCTGATAATGACATAATATTAATTAGTTTTGTACACGACCAGTGCCATCGATATAAATTCTTACTGGTCCTAGGATATAAAAATAGGAAGTCTAATAATGTAGCAATTATTAATCACATGAGATCCGTAAGCCAGAAAGTTTGCTTCTAATTGAATTCATTGATAACGAGTTTACTATAAAAGCCGATACGTTAGGCCATTTAAAACAGAGGTGATTCTAACTTCATAGAGTCAAGAGTCGCTCCTTGATATCAAGTGTTTTCTGACTTCGAAATGGTACAATATTGTAAACCACCCCTAAATGGCGAGGTGTTTTATCTCTATTTTACCGACTTTAAAGATTAAATTCACGAACCTAGAGTATCTTGGTTTACTTTCTGAAATTAAATATTAAAAATAAACTGAACAAAGTGCAAACACAGGCCGCAATTTTCTAAATTGAATAGAAAATAGCGCTCTTTTGCAGAAAACGTAGACGTCCGAAATAACGAAGTTTGTTACCGCGTATTTCACTTTGACTTCAAATTAAACAATTTTAAACCGTTTAACAAAAGCGTTAATAGTTCTGAAACTTACCGTATTGTTGAAAAGCACTGCGGCTTATTCCTTCCCTTTACGGTACGGAGATCCAGTCCTAGCTTGGGTCGTACGGCACATGTTGACATTGTTTTTTGGTGGATTTCGCTTCCCCCTTTACCTAAATAACTCCCAAGTTAAGAACTATTAAACCTGCACTAAGTTTCATTTACCTAATGCACCAAACACCGATGAAAACTGCATAATTAATTGCACCGCGAACACACAAACAAACCTCGCCATTTTGATATACTACCCATAAATCTTTGCAATCGATTAACATTTCAACGAAAGCGCATTTAAGCGACCTCTGGTATCCCCGATACAAATAGAAGCAAGCGCTAGCTATTGTAAATAGGTTTAAAATTAGACTTAAATTCAAGTTGTAAATAGCAACCTTTATTAACTAAAAATAAATAATTTACTGTCTTAAGACTTCTTATTTAAAGGTATAAAATATGTCCAGGTATTAAAATGGTGCACTGCAAGTATAGTTCAAATATAACATATAAAAATTAAGGTAAAATCTGAATAAAAATAAATTATTCAAAATATACAGTTCCGAGCATGTATACATTTCAAAAACATAGTTTGCAAACAAGGCTAACTAAATAAAATACGTTAAATTGTATCACAAAACTGAACGTATATAAAGTATAACAATACAACGGTGTACATCGAGCTCGATAAATACATAGCACTGGTTAAAAGCCTATGAATAGTAACTAAATCAAATAACAGGTATAAATGAAACTAACTAGAACAAAGTCATGATAAAATGTATATATTCAGAGTGTACCAAAACCGAAACTGTAAATATTATTAATCTAGAATATTTAATAAGTCTGAGTTCACATTGGGAAGAAGTCGTATAAATAATTTTAACTTGTATTTATTAAGATAAGTCTTAGAAAACTGCCGTTACATCCAAAAGACTTTCCTGGACCCGGCTTTGACTACAATAGAGCTATACCGCGGTATACATGTTTCAGTGTTTGAATTAAGGTCCCAGCATCTTATTACGATCAAGAACTACCCCAACTCGTTACAAAATCTGGCGCACATAGCAGGGACTTCTCGAACCCAAGGACAGTTTGGTACCGTAAGCTTTGATATTTTGGACACAAGTATCTGAAGACATACGTTCTTGGTGAAACAGGCTGTTGTATACCGATTAAACTGTCAATGCTTTTGATTGTGGCGCCCGAGAGTAAGACAATCTGTAAGTATTTTTTTTTGTTTTAGGAATAAATTTTATTCATAATGACTTACCCGCAAGTTTCAACCGTTAATGAAGAAGAGTCTATCATGGATGATCGTTGGTAATATTTGTGGTTTTCTCCCAGGGGTCTCATTTACAATGATGTTCGCAAAAGGAACGTGAAGTTCGATCGCCAGTCGGATGGCATGTCCTTCCTTGAGCGCGTTGAAGTACTCAGAGACTGCTATGAGGTAACGGACGCCAAATTATTAACTGCTTTACCAGAGCTCTTAAAAGCTAAAGTTTTTCTGAAGCACCGGAACAACAAGTTGCAGTGGGATACTTGGTAAGACCTTGTGCGTGACTTTAAAACTTTTTATGTCTCCTCCAGGTACTTTTTCAGGTTAGAAGAAGAAATCAGGCTATGTATACAGCGTCAAACCGAGAGTATTAAAGAATATATATCTACCTTGCAGACTATGATACGCCGACATGGAGAAGTCAGTGCTAGTAGTGCGTTGGAACGCATCTACGAGAATTTAAGGCCCGAGTATAAAACGTATGTGAGACGTAGAAATTTCAATAGCTTAACAAAGTTAATCAAAATGGATGAAGAATATGAAATCCTGATGATACATACAAAAACGTTCGGGACACCTCCAAGTGTGAACCAAGCTTAAATAACGGAGACTGCTTATAATCCACGCAAAGAGGAGCAGGTTGCAGCGGCGGCAGAACCCCCTAAAATCAAACTTGTTGAAAATAAGGTGCAATCCAAGTCCACAAACTGACCTGCTTCATACAATCGCAACGAAGTATGTTTTTGTTTTGGAAACCGTGGTCACTGTAGAAATCGCTGTTATGCCAGACCAAAAACCTTTTGTTTTTGCTGTGGAATCAAGGCATTATGATCCGATACTGGAGATGCTGGGCTTCAGGGAACGAACAGAGCAACCGAGGACAGTGAGGTCCCCTCGGAATACTTGTGAACAGGCCTCCACGTCACACAGACAAGCTAATAACTGGCAGCAGTAGCTAAAAGACATCCGGACAAAAATACAAGATAGCAAAGCTACCACGCTGGCTCCGTCCAGGCCTGTAGATCGACAAGAGAATCGGTTATTTCTCGAACTCAAAGTGATAGGCCACGATTTTGCTGCACTGGTAGATACGGGAGCAGCATGCTCTTACATCGGACCTAAAGTCGCAACGGTATTAGTTGAAAAGGGCGTTGAAGCCCTAACAACTACCACAACCGAAGTCGAACTAGCTGAAGGCACTCGCACCATAGTTAAAGGAACCTATTGTATCACATTGATGGTTGGTGAATCATCTTTTATCCTGGATGTTGGACTGTTAGACAACTTGTCCGACCTGATAGTAGGGATGGACTTTCTGTTAGCTTCCCAGGTAGCCATTTTCCCAGTAGAAAGACGCATTACTATTCCCTAGACACTTTGTTCTACTCGACCACAGTCTTCCTACACCGCACTTGCCGGTTTAACCCCCTTGACACCCAGCCAACAGCGAAGGTTAAATGAGTTCCTGAAAACAGAATTTGCTAAATTTAATATAATCCAAGGCACAACGTCAATGATAGAACACCGCATGAGGCTAAAGAAGGACACTTACCCTAGTAAACAACGTTACCATCTACGAAACCCAGCCATTTAGGCACTAATTTGGTCCGAGGTTGACCGAGTGCTTCGCAATAACATCATAGAACCTAGCAGCAGCTCTTATAGTTCTCCAGTAGTCATCTTTAGGAAAAAGTCTGTCCAGTACCGTTCTGCATCGATTTCAGGCATATCTACCAGGTCACAGAAGTAGATTTCTACTCCCTGCCGTACATAGAAGGCATTCTCAATCGCTTACGAGGTGCCGAGTTCATAAGCACCCTAGGCTTGAAGGAGGGAAATTGGCAAGTTCCTATGACTCAGGACAACAGACATCTTGTCGCTTTTACTGTCCCAGGTGAAGGTTTGTTCCATTTTACAGTGATGCCGTTTGGCCTACATTCAGTAGCTGGGACATTTAAAAATTGTGTAACGAGTGTTTGAGTCCCTGCTTTGTGGCCGTCAAAATCTGTAACGAGTTGGGCTAGTCCTTGATCGTAGTAAGATGTTGGGACCTTAGTTCAAACACTGAAACATGTATACCGCGGTATAGCTCTATTGTAGTCGAATACAGGTCCAGGAAAATCTTTTGTATATAACGGCAGTTTTCTAAAAGTTATCTTAATAAATACAAGTTAAAATTATTTATATGACTTCTTTCCAATGTGAACTGAAATTTATTAAATATTCTAGATTAATAATATTTACAGTTTCGGTTTTGCTACACTCTGTATATGTACATTTTAATCATGACTTTGTTCTAGTTAGTTTCATTTATACCTGTTATTTGATTTAGTTACTATTCATAGGATTTTTACCAGTGCTATGTATTTATCGAGCTCGATGTCCACCCTTGTATTGTTATACTTTATGTTCATTCGGTTTGTGATACAATTTAGCGTATTTTATTTAGTTAACCTTGTTTGCAAACTATATTTTTGAAATATATAAATGCTCGGAAATGTATATTCTGAATAATTTATTTTTATTCAGATTTTACTTAAACATAACTGACGTCCTAAATTTATGTCTACCATTGCTTACATCCTTAATCATGAATACCTTATCATTCCCCAATATACGTTTACATCATCTTTCATAACGCATACTTTTAAAAGATTGCGTTCATTGACATTTTATATCATTCACTTACGGAAATATTTTAAATTCATTATGCAATATTTAAATATGTACACTTCAACTCATCTATTTTGCATACACATTGAAGTTTCGTCATTTATTCATTAATTTTACCGATAAAAAATCTTTCCATAATTAAATTTTCAGTTCTCGCATTTGTATACATATTAACTTTACCATTCAACAATGGCATTCTAATTTTATATTTATGTATAACTTAATCTTCCCATTTCGCTTACATATAAAAACTTCATGATTCATTCACTAATATTAACAGTAAATAATCCTTCGATAATTAAATATGCAGTCTTCGCGTTTGTATACATACATATTTAAATTTTCAATGTACACGCATATTAAGTTTCACATCCATGAATCTCAAATTTAAACGAAAACGTACACCGAATTATCGCTCGAGTTGTAATCTTGTCGACGCGCTAATTATATGCACGCATGCAAATCATGCCACATACCATTTGAATTTGCTACATACATATTTTACTTGGATAGTCACCAATATTCAATATAAACCCACAACATGCAAATACGCATACATTTGCATCCTAAGTACACACAATATGTCCTAAACGTATGCACGAATGCAAATTACAACCCCTGCCCTTTCAATTTGCATACATACTCGTATTTTATCTCGCCACTCACATGTTCAATCTAAACTACCAACATGCAAAATATAACCCTTATACAACCAATATAAGCGGTTTCTAGACCCCAAAATCTGCGCCGGTTCTGGGACGGTTCAAAACCTATGCATGTTCTGGGACCATTCTTAGAACGCCCATAGCTTATCTACCAGCGTTAACAGACTTATAAATAAACAGAAATGTCATCCTAAACATGTTGCTATTCATCAAAATCTAAGTGAAGGATACTATGTAAGTGGAATACAGTTGGGCTACATCAACCTAGCGGCACCACGACTGAATTTCCTACAAAAATTCTATTTGTAAAATTATAAACAATTAAAGTTGGCCGCCGCTAGGTTAATCTTTTATGCCATTGCAACTAATACCATTGAAACTCTAGCGCCAAATTATATTGACCTAGCGCCAGCTAGCGCCACCAATTTAAGAGCTAGCACGATTAAGGTTTCCGAGATAACTTACGGTATGGTTGAAATTTGCCAAAATGTTTTGCATACATATTCACTTTAGCTAGTACCAGCTAGCACCGTCAAAATAAGATCTAGCACCACAACAGTATCCGAGCTAAGGCCAACTGAAGAAATAGAGAATTTTACGCCATGGTTGAATTTTGCTGAAATAGTTTGTATACATCCTCATATAACCTAGTGCCAGCTAGCGCCAGTTAGCGCCAGCTAGCGCCGTCAAAATAATATTTTTCGCCCTAGCGGTTTCCCAGCTAAGGCCAACTGAAGAAAATTGACAATTTTATGCCATGGTTGAGTTTTGCCGAAATATGGTGCATACATGTTCTTTAGAGCTAGCGCCGAAAAAATAGGAGCTAACGCTAAAACGGCTTCCGAGATAAGACAATTGAGGAAAAAGAATTTGTTGCCATGGTTGAGTTTTGCCGAAATATTTTACACGCAAGTTATTATGAGCTAGCGCCAGATAATTCTATAGAAATAAGGGCTAACGCCTAAATGTTTTTCAAGATAAAGCCAATTTAAAAAAAGAGAATTTTACGCCATGATTGCATTTTGCCGAAATATTTTGCCTAGATACTTGTTCTATGAGCTACCGCCAACCGTTAAAATAAGAACTATCATCAAAATGACTTCTGAAATAAATCCAACCAAAGTTAAAAAGAAAGAATTCGCCATGGTTTGAATTTTGAAGAAAAATTGTAAAGTTGTGTATTTGGCCAATGCATCTTCGATAGTGTTTTGAAAATATAAATATTAATATTTTTTGCTTATGTAGAAAATCTCTCTATCTTCATTAAGTCGTTGACCCAAATTTTTATCGTTTTTGTAATCTATTCTTAGTGCCACTTATACCAACTTAATTTAATTTCCAATGTTGGACTATTAGATATAACAAATTATGTTAATATTATTTTTAGAAATGCTTATTGACGTAAAGAGGCTGGGCCCACATAAACCCCACCATTGGCGCTTTAAGAAATTTGCTAACATAAACTAGCTAATGAAAAAGTGACAAAGCGTTTGGCTTTTATAGAAAAAGTGCAATATTATCTAAACAGTTATTCCCATTGTGTCAACTTGAACTTGAGCATGCGTATAAATCGATGCTTCCTTTTTGAGGCGAACAGGCATTTCTTCTGTTAGCTAAAATGTTATGGACATTGTGTTACGGAGATTAGCTGTAAATGAATTTAGAACGTTTCCGATTTATATGCACTAACACGAAAATGATATATGTGTGTATTTTAGGTGTCCGATTTATAATTTCATTAATACATGACACTGGAACTTCTATTCGATTTATGATTAATGTTTGTACTTCCACCATACCAGAGCAAGTTTTACAGCACCACGTGCAATGGTTCCTGCTGGTTTAGTATTATTAAGCTGCCTCCAGACTATCTAACTGAACCGCGAACCAAACTTCGTCATGAGCTTGAAAACTACTTAATCAACATCCTGATTGTAGAACTGAACCACGAGCCCAACTTCGTAGTGTGCTCGCGAAAAATCTCATAGCGTTCCATCTAATGTTGGTATTTCGATGAAATATCAAAGGGCGCTGCAACATTCGGCTCAAAGTATATTAGACGGTGCCGCGATCCGAACGCAGAAACTCACGCTGGAAGTTTAAGTAAGATTTGTAATAGTGGCCTCAAAAGGAATGGATTGGCCAGAGGCAAAGTGTTTATAATTAATTAGGGTATACTAGAATTATGAAATTTTGTGGAATTTTATATCCACAGCATTTCAGTAAATTAGAAAAACAAGATGATTGGTGCGAAATTGCATGGACGTTACATGTAGAAATTGACGCGTGTAAAAAGAAAACAATCACAAAAGGACAAATATTACCTTTGTATTGAGGTGGTTTAGATATATTGTACAGTACATTTTACGTATTGATTACAAAGAACTTTCATATTATTATAAGTAGCTACTGTTAAACCGGACGGTTCGATTAATTTGCTAGATTTTAAATCAAACGTTTAGCTTGTATGTAATCACTTAGTATGCATTATTAAATGCGAAAAAAGCCCACATGCATAAACATGGTGATTTTAAAATCCACTAACAAACTTTAACACGGTACTGTAGAGGCCTAACCACGTCCATTAACAAAAAAGTCGCATCAAATAAAACACAATTTTGGAAAAGATTTGAAAATGTCGATTTTTAATAACTTCATGAAAGTGCGAATACAAATTAATACGTCTAGACAAATTCTTCATGTCGTAGTTGAATAACATGTTATGTTAATATTAAACTAAAAATTGATATGTTTACTTTATGTGTACACTAATCTATCCTAATATTTGGAATTGATATCAATGGCCGACATTTTTAGTCGTTTATAGTTTACACAAACAAAAATTTTAGTCACGTTTTTTTACACCTTAAATAATATCCAGATTTTTATAAGTAACATAATTTAGTATTTTCTTATTTAATATGCCTAAAAAAGAAACACTTTTTTACAAGAAACGTTCAAAATAATTTACCGTAAACTAAAACGATTTTTGTCAATTCGATACTTCTGGAATTAATTAATACATTTTTGTAATGAAAAATAAGGACACTAATACCTATTGATAAGATACAAGAAATTTTGATAACAATACAGAAAATATTTCTAACAAACGCTACACTTTAATAAAATTAATATCCCCGGTTTGTGTAAAAGTTGAATTTTAAAATGACCAATAACTGCGTTATGTTTTTATAGTTCATTCACTTAAAACCATATATATAGTTGTTCACTTATTGCAGGGATTTTCAATCAGGCTCGTATCATTTCGTTAATGCCTTTTTTTAAAACGACAAAGAATTGTTTAAAAAGAAAGTTTTTTTCTTGATTTAGATCTACCTTCGCGTGTATGGTCCAAGTTTGTCGGCGAATTTTAAAATCACTATTAAATAAGTACAAATTTTAAAAGATAATGTAAATATAGTATAAACTGCTGCTGCCACTAATTTTAATTTATTAACTTCCACTCCAGCATGGCAATATAGCATGCATTAATATTCGAAGTTAGGCTCGTTGAAAATTTAGTCGCATGTAGACCCAAACGTGGCTCGGTATTCGTTTCAAGGTTCGGATCACAGTTCAGTTCAATAATCCGAAAGCAGGTTTAGCGCGAAAAGAAGCTAAAAAGTAAAGATTATGGTATTTGTGATTTATTTGGTTTGGTTCCATTTATACTGTGGTTGGATATAATATAAATACTGAAAAATTATAAATTTATTACAATTACTGTCATTCTAATCTTCTGAAGACGAAAATGAGATATTAATTAGGTTAGATTGGTATAAATATGTTTAAAAAATAAATAATTATCAACGATTATCAGTACATTTTTGATAAAATTGAATGACAGAAACAAAGAATGAAGACAATACAAATGGAATATTATGTGTTTTACGACAATTCTAATGCATTCAACGATAGTACTAATTGTTTAAAATTAATCTAAAACAATACATTATGCCGATTTCAAGTAAATTGTCTGGCAGGATGAGTTTTTTTGATAAGAAGTATTACGAAATAGTTTCCCTATAACAGCAACACGGTCATTCAATCGAAAAATTATGTAAAATTATGAGTAGATTCAATTCTAAATTTGATCTCAGGCATCAGCATCTTGAAATATTCTAAAATATTTCAAATCTAATCACTACTTGATTGCGAAATATACAGTCACGTAAAAAATTACGAATATTAATTATTATAAAATATTTCAGCAAAACTTAATGTGTATGAATGAAATATACTTATATTGGCTATATCTCAAATGCATAGTTAGCTATGTACCTACCTACTAATAGGTAAATATAGAAAAACATTTTATTCCTGTAATTTCAATAATACCAGTTAACCAGGATATAAGAGTATTACATATGCACGACACAGGATATTTATAAACCATGTACATAGTTTTAAAAATATTTGCAATTAAAGATTCTCAGTTCCTCCATGTCTTTTAACTTTTTAGCAAGCTATGAGGGGTCGATGGTACATATTTTCTGACTGTATGACGGACACGTTTTCAGAGCACCATTAATGAAAATTCTCAGTTGATTATTGGATACTCGAAAATGTATTGATACTGTAATTACTGTTTAAAATAAAAGATTTGATCTTCTTCCTTAAAATTTCTAGCGAGCTGCTAATTGTGCATGTTTATAATTTCTTTAGAACATAAACAATTTTTTTATTTAATAGATATCATTTTTACAGCATTTATGTTGTTGAATATCAAAACACTTTTTTGAATAACATTCACTTTTAAAAATGTTCTGTATTATTTTAAGCCGCTTTAGTAAGACGTTAAATTGGTTTTGAT
Source organism: Phrixothrix hirtus (assembly GCA_024586415.1). Lineage (NCBI taxonomy): Eukaryota > Metazoa > Arthropoda > Insecta > Coleoptera > Phengodidae > Phrixothrix > Phrixothrix hirtus. Next base: position 2,257 of record JAHWXV010208585.1, on the reverse strand, counting down.
AAATATTTTCATACTGGTAATACCTTGAACCAGTTGCGCTGCGTATAATTCAAATTTTATGAAAATAGTTCAAATTATAAATCGTAAATAAATGTTATACGAATCTGATCTAATTTTCTGTTTATAATAAGGAATTTTCTCTTTTTCCTTAATAATCCTAGTGATCTATTAATTGTTCAAGTTTATATCTTCTTTAAGATAATTACTAATTTTTACTTAATATATGCCATTTTTAGTCTATTTGTATTATTACATATCGAAACATTTTCTTAAATGTTTCACTTTTAAAACTATTTTACATTACTTTAAACCCCTTTAACAAGACAAAGTTTTGATAAGTGTCTTCATATTGTTAATATTTAGAATCAATTTTGTTAGGTATAATTATAATTTTATGAAAATAGTTCAGAGTATAAACAGTAAATAAAGCTCATATAAATTTTTAAGCACCAATAAACATCTTCATGTACAATTTAACGCGGATCAAACAAACTTTGATTTTAAAATTACCTATTAAAAATACAACATATATTAATTTTAGATATTTATTAAATGAATTTATAATACTTATCTATACTTATTTTGCTCAAATGGGAAACATTTAATCTACAAAATAATTTAAAGACGTAACTTAACTTCCCAATATCGTTTAGGGTAAATGGTTAGCTAAACCTACATCACAATAGTAATGGATCACCATTAGGGAATTTATTATCTGTAGTAATAACTACAATAATAATATAAGGTAAAGTAAAGTAAAGCAAAAAGAATTTTAGGATGAATAATAACTAAAATATTATATAAATGGGCATCGAATGCATTATACTATTAAAACATTGAAAGAGCTAAATATACAGGGTGACGTTTAGATAAATAGTACAATTTTAACCGTGTAGTCTACTCATTAAGGTAGGAAACTTTAATAAATAACTTTTTCCAAATTTACAAAAATAACCCATAAAGGTAACAGTCAATGAGTTAAGGACTTATTTAAAAGTAAAACAATAAATTTATGTCCTTCAATACAGCGGTTTGCATCATTTATCCGTTCCCGTATTGGTGTCGTATCCCGATTTATCCTGGAAATCAATTCTTCTAGTGCCGCTTGAAGTGCTAAACTCTTCATGTACCAACATAAAAAAATCACATAGGTTAAGGCAAGGTAGCCACGGTGGTCACGGAATTGGCCCATTCTCACCAACTCACTTATACTAAAAATTATCATCCAAAAGCTCACGTGCTTACCGGCAAAGATGGGCAGGTCCACATCCTGTAAAGGTCACTTGTTCTGCCGGATGTTTAATGGTACCTCCTCTAATAGCGCAAGAAAGACTTTTTCGTAAAAATTTCAAATACAAATCACCTGCTAAACATTCTTGTAAAATGTGTGGCACAAGAAGGATCTCATTTGCAATTCCCGTCCACACACTTACAGAACACCCTTGCTAAAAATTGGTTCTCTAGATTGCATGGAGATTTTCTTCAATCGAAATATGGATATTTCGGAAAGAGGAGATTCTATTTCACGTAAACATGGCTTCGTCTATAGATAAGGTATTCTATATAAAATTTTTAATCTCTATGTTTCTGCACGAACCATTCACAGAACATAATTCAGCGGAATGGCATTACAATTGATTTTCGGGTTGTTTAGTTATAACAATTGGTCATGGTTTAAGTTCTACGGGATTATATAGTTTGATAGAGCTTGCACACCTTGCACGTAAAAGAACTACAGATTTTCATGCAATGCTTTACACACTTTAGTTGGGCTCAAATTCATTTAGCCTGCGATTCAGCGGATACTTATTGTCGGACCTTCATCTTTATTAACAATATTCATTCTTGGTCTTCCTCCTTTCTCTCCACCATGTTCATGTATATCACAAGGATCCCTAGCATGTGAACAAGCTTAATAAACCTACCGTAGTTAGAACATGTTCGCCGGGAAAAGCGTTCTTCGTATAAGTGTGAAGCAACAGCCGCATTTTCACTTATCCAATTACAATTGTAGGATTTAAACAGGTTAACGCGGCGATTTGACAACTGATTCAAATGTCAAAGACGTCAACACACGAAATACAACAACAAACAGACATAGGCGTTCGCAAATAAACAGAAACTTATAAGGGCCGAGATATTGTAATTATTAGTAAATTGCATTTTCTTCTTGCTCATTTTTGAGAATTACACAACGAATACATTTTACTTGTAAACCTATTGTCTACTGGAACAGCATTAATTAAACTAAGCTTTG
>JAHWXV010208556.1:0-11113 GCA_024586415.1 Phrixothrix hirtus | reverse complement strand
GAAGTAGCTGATATCTGAAAATATTTTATATCGATTCCGCCTGACCTAAAACCCTTATGTGGAAAGTCTTAAATTTCAACTCCTATTAATTGTCCATATCATTTTAACGAAATCTCATCGTAGGATACCCTGTATATATCATCACATCAGCGATTAATTATATTTACACGGTTTTCGTTTTTTTATTGTTGTTTTATTTGTTACTGAATATTGTTTGCATATTCGCTGTTAAAATATTAGATTTGAATTTATAGTAAATTTGTTAACCCTATGTAGTCATTCGAGGATTATTAATGTATTACATACTACTTATTTATATTATCCATATTATTCGTATTGCCCTGTAAATTGGTTATCTGTTGAGTAATTAAATAGGAGTATAGTATTATTATTATTGTTATTATTATTAAAAGAATTAATAGGTTCATTGTAACTTAATTAATTGACTTTGTATTGCAAGAAAGATGTTAATGCTCAATAAATGTAGTAAAATTGAAATAAAGATTTTGTTAGCAGGAAATAACAAAACTAAGTTAAATGAAGGCAATTTGTACATTTACACATTTTGTGATTGTTATTCGCAAGAGTGTTGTAAAGATTCTTCTAACTTTATTTCGCTACGCTTAATTGTTTGTGCTTCAAATAATCACGCACATAATTTTGTTTTAGGAACACATTACCTCGGATATTTTATTTCATACAGCTCTTTACATCAAAATTCCTTCTTTATTTCAACTTATTCGGTATGACACTGTATATATTTAACTTGCTAAAATTTATAAAGAACGTTTGAAGTAATTAGTTGAATGGGAATATTTTATTTCTTTTTAAGCAGGTCAAAATTTGCCTATTTACCTTTATAACAATCAAGAGGGACAGTTTCTATCAGATAAGCTTCTATAATTTAGTCGTTTAATCTAGAAATAAATTATATATTTATTTTCTCTTATCTATATGAAATTTTCGATGTCCAAATTTTAGTGCAAATACACGTTTACGCGTACCCCGAGAGCGAAAATCAATGTTTTTAAAAATTATTCTGTGTCGTGTGCGCGCGCGCGTGTGTGCGTGCATGCATGAGTGCGTGCGTGCGTCCATGCGTGCGTGCGTGCGTGCATACGTGCGTGCGTGTGTGTGTGGGTGTGTGTGTGCGTGTGCGTGTGTGTACGAGTGCTTGTGCGTGTACATGTACGTGTGCGTGTGCGTGTTCGTGTTCGTGTGCGTGTGCGTGAGCGTGTGCATGTGCGTGTGCGTGTGCGTGTGCGTGTGCGTGTGCGTGTGGGTGTGCCTGTGCGTGTACGTGTACGTGTGCGTGTGCATGTGCATGTGCGTGTGCGTATGCATGTGCGTGTGCGTGTGGGTGTGCCTGTGCATGTACGTGTGCGTGTGCGTGTGCGTGTGCGTGTGCGTGTTCGTGTGCGTATGCGTGTGCGTGTACGTGTGCGTGTGCGTGTGCATGTGCGTGTCTGCGTGCGTGTGCACGTATGCGTGCGGTTGCGTTTGGGGTTGAGGTTAGGGTTTCGGTTTCGGTTTCGGTTTCGGTTTCGGTTGCGGTTGCGGTTACAGTTGCGGTTGCGAGTGCGTGTGCGCGTGTGCGTATGCCTATGCGCGCGCACATGTGTGTGTGTTTATATTTGAGTTTATATCCATCTTCACATGCGACCGCAACAATTTGACTAAAGTCAGAAAACTGGAAATGCCACTTTACTCTTGGCATTTTTTGGTTTTTCGCGATTTTCCCTAAATTGGCTCTAACAGTTTTTTTTAAATTTAATGTATTTGTTAGACATTTAATGCCTTTTCAGAATTAAGGCGGTTTTACATAAAAATTTCCGTCAAACTGGAAGTACTCTTACCATTAACTATGAATAAAATAACTATTAAACTGAAAGTCCTAGATAAATAAAATTTTATTTTTGAAGTCCTACGTACCTTTGTATGCTAAATTACGAATCTAGTTAAAATTGAATAACCGGAAGAACAATTTTATTTCTGCTATTTTTAGATCTTTTCGATTTTTTAAAAACTAATTGCATTTCTTAGCCATTTAATAACCTTTCATATAGTTTAGGTTATTTCTCAAAAACATTTCCGTAAATCGAATAACTGGAAGATCTTCATCGTTAACTCTAAATAAAATAACTACAAAACTAAAAGTCCTAGTTGAATGAAAATTTATATTCGTGGTGATAACTGCGTTTGTATTCCAAATCAGGAATTTAGTTAAAATCTAATAACTGGTAGTTCCGCTTTATTTCGGTCGTTTTTAGCTATTTTCTGAATTTTCGTTTTTCGCAATTTTTTTGAAACCGGCTATAATGATTTTTTTAAAACTTAGTATATTTCTTAGCTACTTCATTCCGTTTTATATGAACTAAGCAGTTTCTTTAATAGATTTTTGAAAATGGAGTAACCGGAAGCACTTAAAGCATTAATTGTGAAAAACATATTTCAAAAACTAAACATCATATAAAAGTGTAATTTTACATTACAGTTTTTTTATCTTCCGCACATGAGACGTCAAGGATTTAGTTAAAATCGAATGACCGGAAGTACCACTTTATTCTTACGATTTTGAAGTTTTTCGCGATTTTCTCAAAACCAGTTATAACATTTTTTATACCTTTAATGCCCGTTTACGTGAATTTAACTGTTTTTTTGAAAAAATGCGTTGAAAAAGTTACCAGAGAAAATTTACGGAGTTCAGCAGCCTTTTGTGTGTCCAGTAACTTGGATGGGTGACCGTTACAGTTATGGTTTCCAAAATAAACGCAAATAATAACTTAATCATTTTTGGACACCACTTGCATATCTATGTGTGTAAGAGAAAGTCGTGTGTTGTCTCACACCAGATCCTTTTTGTTTTTAATTTAATAAACTTTTAATATTTTAATAAATTTTATATACTATTGGAATCATTATGTAAGCTAATTTTGGTTGTAATTATCCTAGCTAATTAAATTAAAAATCATAATTTATAATTCCTATTCATAATTATTTCACATTTAAACCTATTTTCAAAGAAAACGTCAAATTTCAGTAACTGTTTAACAGATTTTGGACCTTTAGCCTACTTATTAGACTTCTCATTGTACATGAATGGATCGACATAAAGTAACTGATACCAATATCAGTCATTTGCAAATGACCAAACTTTACGTTATAAATTTTATTGAAATTAATTAATTTAATTCGAAGAATGCACATAATTCCCTTCTTTGGTTGAATAATTTTTTGTCAATGTAAGTACTCAATTACCTTCTACACTAACCGGTTTAGTGTATTATTTTTATATAACTACCATTCAGTGGCGTTGTATAAATTAATTATTTTACCGAACGTATTATATTCAGAGTGTGCTTTTAATATTAATTGATCACTGATTACGTTGGGCCTCGGTATTCATTAGAAAAATACCGGCCTTTTGGGATTAATTACTGGAGAATTGGGGTCTCGTTATTTATGCCAAAATCCCTCTTTTTGTATTTAATTAGTGGCTCGTTATTTACGAGAAAAAGCTTATCTTTTAACACCTCAGGTTCTTGCAAAGTTATCGAAAGTACGAGTATAAAGCAAGTATCTATCCAGGCTCTCCATTTATGTCAGTGATGTAGTAATGATAACCATTGCCTACTTATTGTAACAACAAATTTATTCCGGAATATCTATATAAATTATTCAAATAGCTTTCAGCTGAATATAAAATTGATTTAAAGCAATTTCAATTAAAGATGCAACCAAAAAGTTTGGGTAATATAAATTCCTGCAGTCATATATAGTTTGAACCATTAATTTAGGGGGAAATCCTAATAATTTTACATCCTTAACATATTTCTCGAATATAATTAAGTATTCGCCGTAGATGAAGTAAAAACAATTAATATTGACATTAATTAACTGTACGTTTTTATTTCATCTAGGAATTTGACAATGACGATAGAATGTCAAATATAAATTGTAAAGAACCATTGACATGTATTAAATATAAAAATACATATAATAGATGTATTGGAGCTAAAGAAGGGCATCAGTTCAATTCTAAATTAAATCACAGTAGTGATTAACTAAATTTAGATAACAACTGAGAAATCTAACAAAGCATTTCCTGCAGAAATAAATAGTTTATTTGGCACCGGATAAAATATCTTGAAATGCCAAAGGAAGACGAATTAAAGAGTGAACGAAAAATTCGTGATAAATCCTAGAATTTTCGCAAATTCTTGTTTATTAAGTAAACTTTCAAAATGCTTCTGAAAGCGCAAACCTTTTTAAGACCACCTTGCAAACTTTTACAATTTAAATACAATATTTTTTTGAAATATAAAATAAATGGTTTACGATAAAGGCATTAACCCACAAAACTTGGATTGATACAGAAGTATAGTAAATATTATATAATGCAAACTAATAAATGGAAAGAATTAACAAAAGAATCGTTGAACCACCCACCCGAACAAAAGTTATTAGACCAACTTATACACGACTTTACTAAAAATATTACTGTTTTGTCATTTGTACCAGTTAAGAATAGAACTATGCTGTTAGTGTAGCATAAATCATTCCAAATTCACATCCCAGTAAACAGAAACACTGAAAGGGTTGATTTTTACAGTAATATAACGAGAAGCGTGGATTATTTGTACCACAATGTGTCTAAGGAGACGAGGGCCCATGACAATATTTTATGTCATCTTGCATATTGCTTCCGTAAGTGGTTCGTTGATTTTAATTCATTTTTAAAAATTCATGTATTCATTTATGGCGGATAAGTCACGCAATATCTAGAATACATTTTTATGCTTTACAAGTAATATACTATTTTCTTATTTTCAAGGAAACTTGAATACTGAACAGTGCACAAAAGTTATTAAATTTTATTACGAAAGCATCATATCAATTATTTTGACTCAAAGAGCTAACGTCAACATTTTGGTAAGATATTCAGGGAAGAAAGCAGCACCATAAGATGATATAATATGTTCAGTATGAAGTGCTGAACATATTCAGCATATGCATAACATTGACAAAAATTCTTGAATTTTAATACAAAGACGTTCCACTCAGCTGCCGATATTTCGAACGACACTATAAAGATTTTTAAAAGAAGGCGCGCGCTTCCGTACAGGATTCAAGTAGTTCGCGCAATGTGACACAGATATGCGAACACACAATTCTGTAGAATTTTGGCCACGAAAAACCCAAGTCTTCCAGATATATGATTTGCACTCAGCAAAATGCACGATAGTATGCGACATGATCTCAGAAGAGATCATTCGTCGATACTATGAAGAAAAAATGCAATAATAGTAAATGCAAAAACACATCGCTTGATGATTTAAAACTTCTCAAGGTCAGTTGTTCAAAACAATCTAGGTATGTGGTTTTAGAAAGATGAGGCCCTTGTCAACACTTGCCAACAGACGGAATATTTTTGGAGATCAGTGAATTTCCATATTACCTGTTTTCAATCACGCTTTGATAGCTCCCGATCATTTCTTTCAGGGATATTTGAGAGAAAGGGTCTACAAAAATAAGCCACCGCCATTAAGGAGTTGAAAAACAATTCTTAGGCGTAAATATATGCGTTACAACTAAGAATTCTTAGGTTAGTTGTAAAAAATAGTCTTAAAAGAGCGCAATCTGCAGAGTGTAATTTATCACACCTAGCGATTTATGTATACATCAATCTCATTGTATAGATAAGTATTTTTACTTTAGCATTCTATAGCCTATATTATAATGTTACATTTTTATTAAAAATTAATTTCTCAGTATATGTGGAGTAAAGTCTTTTACTAATTTTAAACTAAATGGCTGATTTCGGCAGTTAAAATATTATTCCAGAAAATTTTTATATTTAACGGTGCCACAAAGGCAGTGAAATGCCTACAAAGGGTATTAATACAAAATATGATGAAAATTGCTTCAGGGCACGATGGAAAGATAGGCGTAAATTTCCGGCTGGACCTTTTTATAAAAATGTGGGTTTGTAATACTCCTGAGTTCAGTACGCTACATTATTAAGTAGGTAAAGTAAAGCTCACGATATTTTTATACAATAAGTGTTCTAAATTGCACTTGTGAATTCATTAAATTCAAATATGTCCTGGTCAATAGAAATGTCTGGGATTTAAAGAACACCATATTGTTTGCTAATGAGCTGCAAGATATACGAGTACTCTGCTCTTTTTATGTACCAGAGCACATCCTTGATGGGACAACGTTCCAACGAGGAATAGTCATTAAGGTAGAATTTGAATTCCATAATATTCCTTTCATGAAGAATAATTAAATTATTTATCACTCTGAATTAATCGAAGGAATTAATTAATTTATTTCTAAATAAGCTGAGTCTTTATTTGGCAGCACGCTACACGAATTAAGTTTTTATTAAATATTAAGCAGTTTGTTTTAACTAACCTGAATAATTAATGATAATCAATTGTCACAAGCTCGCTAGCAAATAAAACATGTAACGGAGTTGACGAGTATTCATCCAAGGCCGGCAAAGCTACAGTAGAGCGAGGCGTGGTTCATTGATAGCTTTCGATGTTGAACACCGTATAAATACGTAAAATCGGGAAGTGTCGGCGCCACTGTTCTCTAATCTAATACTGCAGAATATGGTTAATTTGCGATATGTTCAAAACCTACCTTTAGAGCGGAGACTGACACTTCTACGGTAATTAGGATGCGGTACATGGTATAAGCTGAAAGAAATGTCACGATACGTCGGATATTATTTATTCTGACTCCTCCTATATATGAGAGAGTCGTAAATCAGTGCATCAGTATGGACGGCCATGTTACAGGCCGCTGAGATACAGATAATCTAAGATGATTGATTAATATCAAACCTTTACTGACTTTATTGAAAAGTTAGGTTGACAACAAGATGGTTTGGAGGACGCTGTGATGCTCTGCTTTTACAGGACCCCGGAGGGTATAGAAGAATAATTAAAGTTATAAATAGTAGATTCCCTTCTAATTTGCTTATTAATAATTAAGATAAAATAAATTCAATTTCCACATCAAGTGCGTTACACGTATTCACTGTTATCTTACAAAATCACTACTTTTTTCTAATTTACCACACGAACCCAAGTTATTGCAGCTCTTAGCAGTCATCAAAAATAATTGAACGCGACATCCAAAGTTCAAAGATTTCCAAAGTGATTAACAACATTTTATTACCGAATATATGAAATATGTATTTCCTGCTAGCCTAAGTTGGGTTCATTGTTCACTAAACCTAATAATTAATTTCATCATTTTTAAAATCTATTAACTAAAGCTTCCCCTATCTTATAAATACCCTTACTCCGCTACACATCTATCGGTTGAGAAAAAATTTTTTTTTAGTTTCTGTAACTAAAAAAAATTTTTTTTTCTAGTATATACTTTAAGGTTCATAATAGTGTTTACCCTATCGTTATGCACTATAATTTGCTTGTCTTTGTCATTTTTTAGAACAATATTTGGTGAAAGCACATCCAGCACTATGTAAAATCCTATGTATAAAGGATCTGACTTACTATTTATATTATTTTTCAGTAATACTTTATCACCTATTTTATATTCTATTTGCCTAGCTTCTACATCAAATTGCAATTTATGTTTTTCCTTTGATGCTAGTAAGTTTTTGTTTGCATCATGCCATGCTCCATGCTTTAATTCGATTAGATAATTATCAAAATTATAAATCGGATCTATTGCCTTTAAAATAGTAGTAGGTTATCATGTGTTCCCAATTTTGATTACTTACATGATCATATTCTAAATTTATGTACATAAATTCTTGATACATATAACTAATTAAAAAGATGGGAATTGGTAATACGTCATTTATATAAGAAATCTATTTATAGAATAAGTAAAATTGAAAAATAAAGATGAAAACCTTTTATTAATTAATAATAAATGGTTTAATAGAAGATCATAAGAAATCAATTTAAAATAGTTAATTTAAAATCATGTAATTTTAAGGTTGAAAATACTTTAGTAATAGTTAATACCCTTAGGGCCTTCTAGTATTTACGAATAAAATGAATTGTTAATGTTAAATAGAAAACTGTAATATTGAACTAAAATTGTAAACAAACCATTTATGAAAACATAACCCCACACATAGATGGCATACACATTCACATTCTACATTTAATTAAATTATCATAAATCTTATCTAGAAATTTACAGTTAAGAGATATGAAAAGTAGTATAAATACTGCAATTGTAAGCAGGAAAATTCACGATATTTTTGGTTCTCAAAGCTTTGCCTTTATAATATTCCTTCCAATCCATAAACATTTTGTCATCCCTCATTAAGAAGTACTGTCATAGAGTAAGTCTGCGAATGTTTTTCTGGACCGATACATCTGCAGAATGTTCTAGACCTAGTGTGATCCTACGGATTACAATAGGGCTTTGCCCCCCCCCCCCGATCAGAGTTTTACTATAAACAATAGGATATGAACGTTTTTCAATCGCCATAATTATAACCAGAACAATCGGCAAAGATGATGTGTGTTTGCAATTGAACGTTTTTCATTTTAAACGCGCATACATAATTGTTCCCTTGGAAGTAGTAAGAAAAGGTCTTTGAACGTTTTTCAATTCCTTTTTCTAACTACGACATAGAATTAACTACCTACATTATAAGTACTAATCCACATTACCTAATGCTAATCCCCATATATCCTTAACGTCAACGAATATAAATTGCATGACACATACGATTGAAATACACACAATAGTACACTGGGTTTGCATGTTGTACATAGTTGTAAATATACGTATAGAAATGTATGTTAAAGGTTAAAAATTGCGCTATTCAACATAAAGCAGTTAATTACCCGAAAGGTCGCCGCAAGGTAATCTGCTTAGTTTCTCGAAAATTAACTCGTGAGGCGTATATTTTTTTCCGTATAAACCGAATTATTACAAGAGAAACACCAATACGGTACCAACGAACTCCACGAATTAGGCTGTTTTACCGATTGTATTCGCAGATACGCTCCTAAATGTTTATGCGTGTTTTCGAGAGAACCCAGTGTTTGGCGATGATAAGCTGTGACTTGTAATTGTTTTATAATTAGTAATTTACACGTTTCTTTAAATATCATAGATAAAAATTTAGTACCTTGATCAGTAATGATTTCTTCCGGAATGCTGTATCATAAAATGAAGTTCTTTTCAAACGACCGAACAACTGTTGTAGCTTCTTTGATGGTTAATGGATATCCTTCTACGTATTTGCTGAGAACACATTGTAAAGTTAAAATATATCGAAATCCTCTGGAATCTTCATTTAATGGTCCCACTAAATCAAGATGAATTTTTTTAAATGCTGATTTAGCTGTTGATGCTATTTTTAACAATTCTACTGTGGGTTTCGAATGTTTGCACCGTTGGTATTCATTGCATGCTTTTACAACTTTTTCTATATTTGTTTTAAATTAGGCCAAACATAATACTTCTTAATATTTTGGTACATCCGGTTTATACCTGCATGCCCTAGACTTGGAAGTAAATGAAAGTCGGTTAGGAAAAATTGTTGGGTGTCTTTGTGTGTAATTGTTCTACCTCACTTTAGAATAGGTATCTTTATATCAAAATTCTTTGTACGTTTGGTTAATCTGATTGACTGATCGATAAGTGTTGTGCAACTTTCATGTTTTACTACAAGTAATTCCTTTATATTATATTTTGAACAAATATGTTTGAGGTCTCTCGCCCAAGCACGTAGTGACGACGACGGTCAAGTGTTCTCTTTTCAGGTATTGTCTGCAATTCCTTCTCATAAATAAAATCTTTATATTCGTATGTTCCTTTCTCTAAGTAATTTTTGAAATCAGTCAATGAAATCGTTTCCAGTAATTGATAATGTTCCGGAGGCTTCAAAAGTCCGACTACGCCAGGGTAACCAATCCTCTCGTAGGGAACTGATAGTGATTGTGAAGTCTGCTTCGAGATTTTCTTGTCCTCCTATATACATACCTTACAATAAAATCGTATTCCTCAAAAGTAATCGAAATTTAGTTCGTCTACTAGAAGGATTTGTCGTACCAAAAAGATATTGCAAAGGTCTATGGTCGGTGTGAATAATAAATTTTCGCCCCTAAAATGCTTTATTGCCCATAAGATTGCTAAAAATTCCTTTTCAATGGTGCAATAATTTCTTTCCGCTTTGTTCAACATTCTGCTCGCATATGCTAGGGGTTTATTATTTCCGTTTGCTAAAACTACCCTAATTACAATTCCCGAGGCATCTATTTTCGAGATAAACGTATTGTTTTGGGAAAAATCGGGATATTGTAGAATTGGTAAGTTTATCAGCATTTGTTTCAACATTTCAAATGATTTCTGACAATTTGAAGTTCATTGAAAAGTGATTCCTTTTCGTGTTAAATTATTTAGAGGTGCAAAATTTGGAACATGTTCACGATAAAAATTTACAAAAGCAACAAATTTTTTGGTTTTCTTTGCGTCCGTTGGAACCGGATGTCCTACAATTGCCTGAATATTTGACGTATCAGATAAAATTTCTTTGGCTGAAATTTTATGACCCAGATATAATATTTCGATTTTCAAGAAGTCACATTTGTCCAGGCTCAGAATTAACATCCCGTAATATCTGTAACACCTTTAGTAAATTCTGATTATGTATTTCCAACGTACTTCCGAAAACAATTAGGTCGTCAAGATATATAAAGGTGCAGACACACCTGACGAACGGGCATAAAAAAACATCAAAACAAACATAAACAATTTAGATGTGGACGCCGTCACGAACACGAACAAGCAGGCAAAATCGTCTTCGAACACTAACGAGCGACGATTCAACCGTTGTCGGTACTTCAAAGAAAAATGCTCGATTGCGCTTGTTCGTGTGCGTGATATGTAGACTAGAAGTAAGCACTTTTGTTATTATTGCGTAGTCGTGCTTTTTAATTGATATAATTATCAGAATTTTTGGTTAGTCGAGCGGTCCTTTGTTTATTTGTGGGGCACGGTTCACAACAATTGTACTTATAACGGTAGTACTCTCAGTTTCTGGAGAATACAATGACACTTATGGTTTACCTAAGGATTTTAACTTAATCCCTTGTCTGTC
>JAHWXV010208546.1:0-19732 GCA_024586415.1 Phrixothrix hirtus | reverse complement strand
CTAATTAATTTATGTACTGACGCTAAACTTTTTAGAGTTGATTTAATACTATAACGCACTTACTATGTACGAGGTACCGTCGAATAATTCCATGTTAGCTCTGATCTATAAAAAGTATTTCACTTATTCTATTTGATTGTCAATTATATCCTTTAGTAGGATTTAAAATTTACAATTAGTATTGTTGTAACTGTTGTAACTTAATTAAAATTATTCTAGGTTAGCTTTGGTCTACAAAAAGCATTTCAATTACCCTATTTGAATGTCAACGCACCCCTAACCAGGGTATACATTTTTTACTGTTATATATATTATGATATTTTTTTTTGTTATTATTATATTGTTGTTAAATTGGTGGTATTTCACCGGACTGATAGTATTCTGGGGTTGGTAAATAAATACATAATTATTTGTTAAATTATAGTGTTATAATTTCACTGATATTCCTTTTCTTCCTAATTGATTTTCCTCTAGGTTTCTATAGGTTTGCTGTACCAGAAGCCGAGTCTACGCTGCAAGTGAACTTGATATACGAGGACATCTTGTCGTTCGGGTGTTCTTTAGGTTTTCCTTTTTTTATAGTGAACGACTGGCGCCCTATTTGCTCTTTACTGTACTTCCTTCTATTACTTTTAACTTAAGCCGACTTTGGCATTATCTAAACCGAGAAGAGACCAACCGTGAAGTGTTATACTCAACAACTTTACACCTGCACTGATTACACCATACCCCCCTACTCTACCGCATAGCTACTGAGCTAGAATCCGTGGCAGTACAAAGGCCTTTTTATTTCTAACTTATGCAAAAGATTTTACTGACTTGCCGCTTTACATCCCAGCTTCAACATATTTCGCTACGCCACACCTACTTAGACCAATATTTCAGTTGGTAGTGTGATTGTGAATTTACATAAACTACATTAACCGTATCATTAATTTCTTTTGGTCTCATGTCTTTATTAGTTACAAATTTTATAATATTACGATGTTGTAAATTGGCATTATTCATTGTAAAACTTTCAGTAGCCTGGACCATTTATTGAAATGAGATACAACTTTAATTTTTGATTTAAATACGATTTATTACGAACTCCAATTTTTATTTTCTGTTACCTATGAAATATAGTATAAAGTTGTTTTCGGTCAAAATTATCCTCGTCCAGTTTTTAGCAGAAATACAGGTTTTCAGGTCCCCGAGCCCTGAAAGCATGTTTTTGGAAATTGGTTTCCCTCCCCTCTGTCTTTGTCTCTGTGTTGTGTGTCTGTGCATGTGTTTGTGTTTGTGTGTGGGTTCGTGCGTACGCGAGTGCATGCATGCACGTGCGTGCGTGTGGCGCGTCTGCGCGAATTTGTGTAGATGCGTGGGTGCGTGCGTTTACGAATAACTGGAAGTACCTGGAGTACTAGTTATGAACGACATATCTCAAAAAGAAATCAGTATATGAAAATCAAAAATTATATTTATGTTTTATATTTTCTATACATGATACAGCAAGAATTTAGTTAAGATCGAATGACCGGAAGTGTCACTTTATTCTTGAAATTTTTTAAATTTTTGGGATTTTCTCGAAAACGTTTTTAATAATTTTTTGAAACTTGCTACGGTTCTTATATATTTGTCATCCTTTTACGTAAACTTAGAGGTTTTCCTGTGAAAATTCGTTGAAGCGAGTTATCAGAGAAAATGTAACTTGGATGGGTGACCGTTACAGCTATCGTTCCCAAATTAAACGTAAATAATATTTTAATTATTTGTGAACATTTGCATATTTGTATATCTATGTAAGAGAAAGTCGTGTGATGTATCACACTAGAATTTTTTGTTAGATTTCAGTCTTTGAATAAATAGTGAGAGGAAGGAGCCTTTCGTGTAAAAAAAGGTTGGGTTTTTAATATGGTGATTGAATATTTCCGGTTACCAGTGACGTGCCCGAGAACTTTCTATATAGGTACGAAATGTTTGTATTAGAGGAGGAAGGTGGTACATTTATATTATCTACTAAGCCAACAAAACAAAAATTGTTAATAAATCACAATTTTATTGATTTTGCTTATAAATATTTACAAATTTTAAATTTTCAAATCGAACTAATAAAATATTATCTATTGCTATGTTTATTATTGACATTGAAATTATAACCTATCATTTAAAATGTCAACTTTAGAATTAGGTAAACAGTAATAATACTTACTGATTTAACGTTATTTCTATATTCTTGTTCTTTTGTGTGTCAGAAGTTCTGCAGGCTACACAGCTAACCATTTCTAATTGATCTTTAGCGTATAACCTACGTGTATTTCAGTGGTGTGCGGTGATTTTTCTATTAGGACAGCAGCTACTTTATAGTGAAAACACTGCGTTTATTATGTCCCCGGAGAAGAAAACATCATTGTATTATTTGAATATTTATTTTGTAGGTAGTACAAGTATAATTTTAAATTTTCTTTCTAAATAAAAAGTAAAGGAACATTGGTTTTATTTGTAAACTAAGTAAATTCTTCTATTTTTTTTTATAAAAATGTATTACATGGTAAATCATTAGCTAAATCAATAGTAGCCATTTAAAATAAAGTAATCTAAAAAAATTAAATCAGTAGGTATTACGTAATTTGAAATATTACCTACTTGCGAAATTATTAAAAAAGTTTAAAAATATATAAAAGTCAACACACGAAGTAAACGTTGTTACTGTCTTAAATTGTCTAAAAATAACTATCAAAATTTTGTTCGTACTATAACAATGTCAAAGCATAGGCCGTTATCTTTAATCTGAAAGCAGCAATTTATCTGCTTTCATAACACTTATTCTGGTATATAGTAAGATACGGTGACTCATTACTACCTGGTATGTTCTGAAGCCGCAAGTCCTCGTGCTTACTTTGAAGCTGAATGATATAAAGAAGATTGTAAGTTAGTCATACGTTCAAAACATACCGTAAGATTTCAAAATTAATTTATAACAAAATTGATAAGTTACACGCAGAATTATTAATTGAAATTTAATGTTTTATAAAGAGCAGAAATTTTCTGAAATTCTTTGGTCAGCAGAGCTTACCTTGCTGTCCTGAACAAACCGCCATTGGGTATTTACTACTAAATATCAAGTAATACAGAATGAATGTGAGGTTACAAGATGACTACTTCCGTCCTAATTTTAAGCAATGGCAATAATATTAAATGCTCCTTCCTCCCACTATTTATTCAAAGATTTCAGTTCTAATTAGACTAAAATTGGTATTGTAATCAGATTATGCTAAAATTTGATTTAAACATAAATTTATATTTTGTAGTTACTAGAATTTCATAATTCATTAAATTGTATTTTACACATTGGACTTCTGATTATTATGTTAAATTATTTGTATAGTCCGTTGATATGTCGATAGTAGAACGACTGTGGTTTATGTACTAATAAGGAAAACCTATTTTTGTTTTACTTATACTTATGAAATTATCTAAAAAGAAATTCCTTTAGGTCTGTCTGTCTTGCAGTAAAAGTTTTAACAAAAGAAAGATTATTAGATTAAAAAGCTAAGCCGCCTATGCGGTTCTGGTACCACAAAAATATCTTTCAACAGCGTTTGAAATTCTTTCATAAGAAAACTACAGCCCTATAGTTCATGTACTGCATTTTAAATGTCGTTTCCACTATAGGCTTGATTTATGCTCAATATAAACATAATGTAAATTTAATATCTTTATACGTGTTGCTGAACTTTATAATGATTATTTATATTGTTACAGTGATAATGGCCACTTACAAGTCAGCACAATAATATATCATTATTTTATAACTATTGACATCATTGCATCATATTATATGACTTTAAGTTTCTTAGGTATTTCCAACACATCAAATTTGCAGTTTAACTTTAACTGTTCATGAAAATTAAATTCACTGTATCAAAAATGTATTTACTTTATAAAGTAATTTTAATTAAACTTTTTGTTTTTAATTATATAAATCATAGTATTTTTACAGATTTTAGGATTATTTCCTAAATTGCCAATTCGATCAACAATTCAATCATTAGTAGATCACCAAAAGTTTCAACATAAAATACGCTCTAAATGTAGGAATAGAAATGAACCTCTGCAAGCTTGGCATGGTATAAACAGTTTAACAATGGAAGTCCTTGAGAATCATGTAATAAAAGCAAGCCAATTTAATAAAAATTATGTGGACGCCTTAGAACCTCTTAAAACACCAAAATCGTCAGGTAATTCTATTGTTCTAAATAAAAATTTGATATTCTAAAAATTCATTGTATACCATCTACTAGTTAAATTATACACTAAAGACGCGTTTATCCTTACCTATATGAAATGCAGTATAGAAAGTAATGTATTTGGTCAAAATTTTTGATGTCCAGTTTTTAGCGCAAATATACGTTTTCAGGTCCACTGAGTCTGAAAAACATGCTTTTAAACATCGGTTTGAATGTGCATGCTCAGGTGCGTGCGAGAATGTGTGCGTGCGTGCGTATATGCATGCTTGCGTGCTTGGAAGCGTGCTTACGTGTTTGCGTGCGTGATTTCGTGCGTGCGGGCTAGCGTGCGTGCGTGCGTTTGTGTGTGTGTGTGTGTGTGTGTGTGTGTGTGTGTGTGTGTGTAGAAAATTTCCTTGGACACATCGATTTTGCTGTAAGAAAATAAATTTTTTACTGTGATGGCACGTTTTTGAAGTTCGATTGTTTTCGGGTTATGACTTCATTAAAATAGAATAACCAGAAGTGTCACTTTACTCTTGCGATTTTTAAGTTTTATGCGATTTTCTCGAAAACGTTTTTAACAATATTTTTGAAACTCACACCAGATTTTTCCTAGATAGATTGAACAACTCTCTGTGCTACTTTAAAATGTTAAGCTAGTTTCCTAATATAAAATTGCATTAATCACTGTTCTACTTACTAGTATTTTCCTCATTTCAACATTTGGAGTACTTGGCAATTACAAATATTAACCTTTAATAACCTATTTATCGCAATTATAATATTTCTTAAAATGTTTTCCTAATATTACTATGGATCAATCCGTTGTTAACTTACTTCGCATTCCTTATGTTAGGCGATCAATATAATACCTCCTATTATTCCAGGAGAAATTTAGCAAACTTACGACTTGCTCAATTCGCGATGATTATCTTTCATATGTACATAAAGTGGCACTGGGCATGGCTTAGGAATTTTAATGGTTAACTGAAGTAAATGGTATCAACTTAACTATTGCGCTCTGCTCTGGAGATCATCGGACTATCGGACATTGGGAATAAATATTTGCTCTAAGGTATACCATAACTAATCGAATAATGTGCTGTCTGCAGGGCTAGTTATCTATACATATTAATATTTGTTTTGGAAAGATTTATAATTAAATTAACAATACTGTGCCGAATGTGTGCTCCTAACTGGGTTATCTAAATAAAAACATTATATGTTTGGTTGCTGACAGAAAACCATTTAATCCTTATAAATTAATATAATTTCTTTCAGCTGTCAGTAAGTTAACGGTAACTGGAGAACCCTTTAAGTAATTACGCAGTCTGTTGTCGATCACGATATGGCGTTTCCCTTCTAGTACCTGTACGATCGACTGGCGCCCTAGTTCTAAATTTCTACCTTCGAATGGCCACGTTACGTTTATCTTAACTAAAGATCACTCTTCGAACGGATTGAGTGAAAGGATTTCACTTGTACAGGTTATGTGCCGCGTGGACTGTATTTGTATGTGGTGTTAACTTTTGCGCTTCATAATTTTCTAGACTGCGTGTTTCATAAGACTATTTTCTACATCAATTATTTGATCAGAAAATCAAATTTTTCGAACAACCTTAAAAAAATATTTTATCTACGTATTTGCATGTGTTATAAAAATTAAGTGTTTGACAATTGCCTACTTTTTAACACAAAACATTTTATTTTGAAAGATTGGCAACATTAACTATTAACTTTGTTAAAACGTTAGTATTAAATATAATATTAACTTTCATATTTAAATGTCAAATGTTAGTGTTACCAACCATTACAAAATTCCTTAAATCATCTACATATTAATTGACATGATGCGTTTTTCTCTAAATTTTAAGCTATAAAACGTACAAATTGTTAGAACAGTTTAAAAAATTCGTTTTTTTAAGAAGTATCCTACTTCTTCTTTAGAACTTCTTTAAACTTTTGAAACCAGTTTTTAATATAGTATTGCACACTCCGTGTTTCAAAAGTCTAGTTTCAATTATTTAGAATTAAGGTAGAGACACACATCACCGTGTCGTATCAAGACCGGAGGATAGCTGTCACTTAATATAAAAATTGCACAATTAAATTAAATGGAATCGTTTACACATACCTGTGCCGTGGCCGCGCGTTGTCTTCGGACCGTGTCAGGACTGTGCGTGAATAGTTTCGTTTACTTTCTGACGGTGACAGTCCGGGCACGGCTACATATGAGAGCCTGTTTTTAAACGAGTTGTATTGCAATTGAAAGATTTTCTGCATACAAAGTGAGTGTGAAAAATACAGAAATGTAGAGCACAAAGCAAAACTGTGGAAGATAATTGTAGCAACATCGCAGGAAACAAAAGTTAAGTCAAAATCATTTTTTATGTTTTGACCAAACTAAATTCCTAATAGCATATATATTATTATATTGTTTAATGGAATCAACTAACAAAAGTTTGATTTTTTTGTGTGGGACAACCGATTGTGCAAGGCTAAGACACGGGAGGGTTCCAGATAAGTGTGGTTCTAGATCACCAGATCGAGACACAGTTATGCTCCGGTCCGGGCATGGTCGTTGATGCGTGTCGCTTCTATCTTTATTAAGTGCGAAGCTCCTAAGGACAGCTTTTATGGGTTAAAAATAAAGGCACTTCCGAAAAACAATGTCATTTATTACTGAACAACTAATGAATCGCGATATCCAACGACGTTTTTAGCTATCTTTTTGGTGATGATGAGCTGGCGTCAGTTTTTGCCAGCATTACATTATCGCTGTATTTCTACAGTTGATTGCTTTAAAAAGTTCTCGCACTCGATATACTTTACTTATTTGTGTACTTGCTTCGTAATTTACCCAGGATTTTGTGACATTCAATTCAACCTGATGCATGTGTTTTTAAATCCTAGAAACTTTTAAAACAAACATGCTGATCTCATTGACTGTAAAAATAATGAAATGCTTTTAATATCACGTTTTTGCTGCGCGTTTCTAAAATGGGCATTTTAGATATTATACGTTGTGTATTTAATTAATTACTTATTTTAATTTGCTTTATGTTTCTAAAATTAACATTTTACGTAATTAATAAATTCGTGGCCTACTAAAATTATTTGAGCAACTAATGTACATGGTAGAGAATACTTATTACGCAATATTTTATTAATTATTCATAAAATACAGCAAGATCTGACACATTCTCTACCAAAGTATTTAATTCTGGCGTCTCACTTTAAAGGCTAATATTTCAGAAACGACGTGGCCATTGCTTACGAAATTATTTTATGTATCGATAGTTAAGGTATGTAAATTTGTGGAGATTTCATACAATTAAAATATTATAAATAATGTATTTCAAAGCAAACTTAATGGAACTCAAAAATTATGCTTTTCTAAAGATGTTGTCTACAAAATATTTGAATTATTGCTCTTCCTTTACAATTTACTGTTAACGCATCTGAAGTAATGAAAATTAATTGTTTGTAGTAGTTGACTGTAAACTATAACACTTAAAACTAATAGTTAGTAAAATAAACTTAAATTAAAGTCTACAATATTAAACTGGGCATTTGCAAAAGAATTAAGAAGACGCAAAAGTTGTTAAAAGCAGCTCTTGTATTAAATATATAATAAAAATGTAAAACAACAAATTGAAAACAGACCAAAAAGCTGTGAAATCAGGTGTACTTTACAGCAGCTAAGACAATAGACAATAAATTATAACCCCAAAAAATTAAGAAAAGTTATACAAATAAATTTTTTAATACAAACCAGCTAGAGCTAAGTTTGATACATCAGAGGAGAGTCTGCTACCGGTTTCATCTTGTTGAGACTTATTAGGCAGACGCAACCCTCCCATTGGAGGGTGAATGTTTTTTGTTGTATATGACAAATTACTGGTAAAAGCACGTTTTTAAGAATTTGCCACAGTCATTTCGCCGCAGTCGTTTCGCCGTGACTATTTCACTGCAACCATTTTGTTGCGGACAGATTTGCTGCAGACCAGTTTGACGCGGACTAGTTTGCCGCAGATCGGTTGGCTGTAATACATTTTGCCGCGAGCCCGTTTAACTGCTGGTCATTTTGCTATAGACCGTTTTACCGAGAACCAATATATTTTCGAAATAAGCATATACATTTTAAATATAACAAATTATTTGCAAACTTTAGAAGATACTTAGGACCTACTAGTAAATGACCGATAGTTCTTTTAAAATGTACTGTTTTTATATATACATACATATTCAGGGTGTCCGAGATATAAGAAGCAGATCTGGTGATCTAGGAGACCGTGTCCGGTCCACCTCTTCCAATTCAATTTTCATCCAGGAAATTTCGCATTTGTATTCCATAATGTGCCGGTACACCATCATGTTGGGACGAACGATTTAATGTAGCTGTTAAGGCAACTTCATCGAGCAACGGCAATGGTAGATTTTCATTTAAAAATTGAAGATACAAGGCTGAAGTAAGTCGGTTAGGTAGAATGCATGAACCAATTACATAATTATTCGATAACCCAGTCTAAATGTTTATTGGCCATCGTCTTCGATAAGATCTGTTGCATATTAGATGAGGATTTTCATACCTCCATTTATGCAGGTTATGAGTATTTATAATATCTGCCTCAGTAAATGTGGACTCATTACCACGAAGAATATTTTCAATGAAATGTGGATCATTGTTTACGCTATGTAACAACCATTCACAAAAATTGATTCGAAGTTCCCTATCCTCGTCATGCAAAACTTGAATCTTTTGAGGGTTAAGTGGATGTAGACTATTTCTCCTTAATGATCTGTGAATTGTATCTTTCTAGAAATGAACTTGGGACGATACATTGGAAGGCTTGTACTTGGTTTCGCCGAAAAAATTCAAGAATTTGCTCTTCCTGATCAACGGTTAGTAGAGGTTGACACTCTGTCTGACTTTTTCGAGAATTTAAATTACCTGTTTCTAGTAATCTTTGTTCTACCCATGTTATGGTTTCTGCATTAGAGTATCGATAATTTGGAAACATTTTTGCATATGCCCTAACCGCAGCAGTGACACCTAATATATTAGTGTACTGTGGAATAAATATTTAAGTAAATAGCTGCAATTTAGTGAATATAAATAAAGACTTTTAAATAATTAACCAGTGTCTGACAATATAAACAAATAATAAAATAAAAGTCTGTTCATAGTATTTTATTATGAATGTCTCTAAAGCTGCAGATGTGTGTGTGTGATTAATCCAGCGCTTGGTAAAAGCTTGATAACGATGTAAGGAATTGCACTACATTAATTAATGTTTTGGGCCTGTAAATTTAAAAGCCATCAACGGGTATATAAGCAGAGCAAAAGCCTAATTATGGTGAGGTTATGCTTATTTTAACAAAACAATTCTAGGCAGAAAAAAATATATTTTGTAATAACTTAGGACAGATTTAATATTATTTATAATTAGACGAAACTCTATCGTATTGCAAACTAATGGGAATCAAAGCGGAACGTTCGGAAATAGTTAGTTACTTGTGAGTATAAAAACAAGGAAAAAAGTTCACAAGGGTAGGGGATGTGCAAAGTCCTCAACATTGACTTCAAAAGTTCAAAAATTTGGTTTTTCATGAGTAAGTCGGAAAATATGCAAACTGGGGAAACATTGTAGATAATAAAATTGAAGAGGAGAAAATTCTGCACAAACACGGCGCTAATGAGTTTTTACGTGCGGTTACTAGTTTACTTGTAAAATTTAACGCTGTCAGTCTGATGACTCGACAGTCTCAACACCAGCACGATTGTGCACTAGCTTACTGTACAGCTGCTTCCACACCCATCTCATTGTATCCATCTCCAAACCTATATGCCTTTTACACCTGAACCCGTAGAGAAGTTATCATTACATACAATTTAAAGTATAGAAATTCTTCTTTCGTTTGCCGCAGATTTGATCCAAAAACAATGTATACTCAATAAATAATAATTTCTGAAAATAATGGAACATTTTTGAACTTACTAAAATTTAGGACATATTTAAAAAATGTTTACTACACAGGCTAAAAGTAGACACCGCGCATGCGCGCGCGCGCGTATGCTTATCTTTCAAATGCATGCTTGACTTTTTTCATAAGTGAATTTGTTACAATTTTATTCGAGTATATGTATGAAATTCGCAGCAACCAAAAAGAATTGAAAAAATCGCTAATTTGGAGATGTATTCACTTTATACCGATAAGTTAAAAATATTTTAAATGATTACATTCATTAATGATGTCTAAAAATCATATTCATAAAGACTTACTTATCATAAACATTAATATATCTGTCCGCGTGTTGAATTAGCGAAAATTAATATATTTAACCTTTTTTTCGGCTTGGAAAATAAGTGAAACTAGAACATTTTATTTCATCTGAAAGTTGCGGTCTTCCTTTTTAAAACAATTTCCTTTGTACGATTATTCTATAAAAAGTTATAACTATTTTCGCATCTTCATATTCTTGCTCAATTTTGTTTCCCGCACTTTGTCTAAGAATGCGATTACGCGCACCTTCCAAATGTATTTTCCAAGTAAATTATGAACCGGACCTAAAAACTCATTAGAACCTTTTTTGTGTAGAATTTTCTCTTCTTTAATTTTATTATCTACACTTTTTCCCCCAAATTACACATTTCCTGACTTATTCATCAAAAACTAATTTTTGCACTTTTGAGCGCATTTTTGACGACTTTGCACACTCCTCACCCTTTCGAACGTTTTTCCTTTTTTTATACTCACAATGAAGTAACTATTTTCGAAGATTCTGTATTAATTCCCCTTAGTGGGAGGTAAAAAGCTCTGGCGACTGGACTAAATTAAATAAAATCAGTATGACAAAACGTAATGTGTAATTTTCTCCCGACATGTTAAAAAACTTAAAAATAATAACAACCTCGATTTAATTAAGGCTTTGCTCTGCTTATGCACCCGTTGATGGTCTTTAAATTTACAAAGTCCAAACATTCATTAATTGTTTAGATCGCTATCAAGCTTTTATCAATCGCTCGATTGATCACACACATCTAAAGCTCTAAAGACCTTCATAGTAATCAATAAAATACTATGGGCAGACTTCTGTTTTATTATTCGTTTCTATTAAACCAGTTTTAAAAAAAATTACACATGAAAACATTTTATGAACTGCTGACATTTGTCAGACATTCCGTTGCAGACGAAATCAAAAATGCAAATGTAATTTCCGACATAACAAATTGTAACAGCATATCTAATTACACTCTGTTTACTTACTAATAAATGGATGCTTGACCTGCTACCTTAAATAAATAACCTAATTTTTATTTGCAAGCGCTCTTAAAAAATTAAGTTTGGGAGATGTATTAAAATCTTGAGATAATTTAGTTTACGAGCAAATAATTAATTGTAATTACCGTAAAGCACACAGTTATGCCCTTTTTAATTCTAAAATATTGTATTAGTGGTCAAGAGGAAATGCACCTCCTACTTTCATTTTTAATATTTCTGAAATTGAGTAATAAATAATTCCAAATTATCTACATAAAGTTGAAAATCTTGTAATTTATTATTCGATTTTTTTTTCAAATTTTGCTCAAGTTATAAAATATAATCCAGATGGATACTTATTGTGCGTTTTAACTTTTTCGATAAGGCTTTTAGGTCAGATATGATAAAAAGGAGAAACAAATTAATTGTAGGAAATAAGTGGTATTTTCTCTTAATAACCAAGTTTTTACCGTTTTTTGATAAATTTTACTTCCACAAAAAAACATTGAGAAACTAGATAATAAACATTGTTTAAAAAAGTATATAGCCAAATATACTGTAATAAATCAGAATCCAGTTTTTTATTAATTTCAATTATACTGAACGTTTATCAATATACTGTGCAAGTACGTGATTTGGTCACGAGTTGAAATGAAACTTCTGACTATAAATATTGTAAATTAGAAGTTCTCAAAACGTTTTACAAGAATTTTGTCAATTCGATTTTGCCCAAATTAAAACTGTTTAATTTTTTTTATTATTTTTTTTCGAATGCACGAGGCGTAAAGAATAAGTGGTTAAAATGTCTACAATTATTTCAAAGCAACCCTGAATTATTGATCGAGGTAGCCAGATCCCCTAGAGGAGATCGTTAAAGAGTGATTAAAACTAGGTTGATCCTTGTAAGGAAAACTTCTGATAACTCACAATATAATTTAATAGATGGGTTATTTACTATGAAATTACGTCTATAAGACATATTAGCATCAACTAGTTGTAATACCTGTCCATAAATTTGTCTTTCTTGAGAACTAAGATGGTGGTATGATTGTTAATTTTCAAAAGTTCTGATTCAATATCGCTTTGTTTACATTCCATTTGTTGTAATACTTTTGTTTTTATTTTGGTGTTTATCAATTTTATCGGAATTCAATGTTTATGTCATTAACATTGTAATCTTGCATAAGCGTATTTTCCTGATCTGTTTGGGCATTGTTTACTCTTTCAGAATCTGGGTCACTTTTATTATTTCGATGACCTGATCTTTGATTAGCTTTACTGCATTTTTCATATTCACAGCAATTATTTCATGAATATTTAATGAATAATCTGTGTTTACCTCATTTGTATTTTTGAAGTCATCGCTGGATTTTCCATGTTTTACTGTAGAATTATTTTTACGTGCCTTGCAAATCCAAGTTCTTTATATGATTACTGTAAAATAGTGACATACATATGTATTTTTATATTTCTAGAAAAACTACTTTAATCAGTTATTTACTAAATAATGCTTTTAGCAATTATGTTAAGCGCGAGCAAAATTTTAAGATTGCATTTAGTATTGTTGAAATTTTATTATTACTATTTTTCAAGGACAACTTTGCTATAGGTATTCATTTAAATTGAAAATGGATTTTAACAACTGTGGTATATGCAAAACAAGCAAAAGATAATGAGCAGTTTATTTTCTACGACTCTTGCAGATTGCTTTTTGATGTAACAAATACCTGTGATGTCCATTCCACTACTCTAGTGTAGGGCACTTACTTTAAAACAACGTATGAACATATTGTCTTGCAATGAATACCGTAATATTGTGAAGCAACCTCTTTTATTGTTAAAAAAGATATTAACTTTAGAAAAGGACTTGAACAGTACTAAAGAAGAAGTTAACGATCTTAATCAAGAAATTAAAAGTCTTAATCAAAAAGTTGACAATCTTAACAACAAAAATAAAATACTTAAATCTCAACTGGAAAATTTATATAACGGAACAAATATTGACGTGAATAAAAATATTGAAAATAAAGAGAATTTAATTAGTGAAATTATAGAAAGACAAACTCAAGCTTCTAATATTATAATATAGGTACATTATAAGTGAATCTAAAATGAAAATTTAGCATGAACATATTAACTAAGATTTAAATACAGTTTTTAATATTGATAAATATCAACTTAAAACTCTTCGACTCTGTGAATTTATGCCAAATAGATTAAGGCCTATAATAGTTATTCTAACATCCCCTGGAATTGTAAAAACTATTTTGAAAAATGACGGTTAATTAATGCACCTGGTATTAGAATTTACATGGATTAAACTATTTCTCAATGGAATTATTACAAAAAAATTAAAAATAAATTAGATGATTTAATTTGTAAAGGTGATAATAAAAAAACTATAAGGTATGTTAATAACATACCTAAAATTGTAAATATTGCAAATCGAAATAAAAGAAACTAAATTTGTAACCTAATATACAATTGATTTCTGATATAATTTGTTAATGCTCAAAGTATTGTCAGTAATTATGATCAAATAAATCAAAGTTTAATTAGATTTAATCCAAAAATGATCTTATTAAGTGAAGCTAGAACAACATCTGACACTGACGATAAGAAACCACTTTTTGAAAATTATAAATGTAGACGTTCTATATTTAAATCTTTTATATTATAAAAACTATTGGTGCTTGGTTAGAGTAAATCTTATATCATCAGTGTGGCTTATTGTATGTATTTATCATTCTCCTTCAAATTCAACTGCAAAATTTTTAGCTCTTGAAAATATTTGTGATTATTTCATTTCTAAAAGCAATAAATTTTTATTAATGGGTGATTTTAATTTAATTTCTTAATTTTTATGTTAAAAAAATAAAAAACTTATTAACCTATAGTATACATCAACTAGTAAATGAACCAACTAGAATAATAAACTCTAATAGTATTTTAGTAGACCTTGTTTTATAAAATGGTGATAATGTTTTGGTTAATGTCCATGATATTCCCAGATTAAGTGACCATTCTGTTATTTCTGTAAATTTATTTAATAGGAATAACTCATTGGGTAAAATTGTTAAAAAATATAGAAATTATACTATTTGAAATATATTGAATATAAAAGCTTAGGATTAATTGGAATGTAAATGCTGTTGTTGATGTCGTTCATGATGAATTGTTGATTAATTGTGAAAATTTAATTAACAGTATTGCACCTATTCGCATTTATAAATGTAATCCACGAATACCATGGTTTGATAATGAAAGCTCGTGGCAATGTTTATAAAGCTTTTAAATCATGATTCAATTTATACAGGGTGTTATGCGAATATAGTCTTTTATTAAAATTGTATATAGAGCTTCATAAAACAAGCAAATATGCTAGCATATTCATTCATAACTTTATATTATGTCACTGTATAAATAAGTAGTAATGTAAAATTACGTTTACTGTTTGTAACTAACCACCAAGAAAGAAATCTGACACCTGTATTTTAGTAAAGGGGCAATGAATTGAATTTGAATTTAAAGCGATATGCAGTTTATCTATTCGGACGTGTTAGAGAAGGTAGCCATTTTCGTGTGAAAATTCTAAATTATTATAAATTGGTTTACTAGTTTAGTGTTTGTATTTATTTTATTTGTAGTGTAGTATTTAATAACCTTTGTGATTTATTGATACATCGGTATCTTTCTTTAAGATAACACAATGAAATAATTTAGTTGCCTTTAATTAAAATATTTTATAAATTGGTAGCTTTTTATTTCTTTGTGTAGTAAATAATCAATCAACACATGCATACATAAATGCAACATTAGCTTGTGGAATACGAAGTATTGTGTTACAGTATAAACTCAATGACATTCGTAAATAGGCTTTATTTACAATCTGTCGAGTATTTTTGCAGATTCAACGACATAATGGATAAAACTAACGGTAATTTTTTAGAAAATCGAGTAGATACTAGTCGAATTAATAAACACATGAATTAATGTAAACGTACAATAAATGTTATACGAAAAAAATTTAGGACATAGATGTGACATTCAAAGATGAACTTTATTTACGTTTAAAATAGGACAGTTATTAGTACGTAATACTTAAAAAAGAATGAATGCACTTTAAAGGTAAATATTCATATTAAATATAACAAAAAGAGTATATATGCGATATCAATAACTCACAATAAACCATTTCCAACACAATGAATCCTTGCCGTCAACAATGTCTGCAGGCCCAACCAATGCGGCACTCATTTTCAATTAATTTTATCCACGTTATCTTTGAGTTTTGACCTAAGTTTAATCATCAAAATTTGCTTGTTTTATGAAGCTCTAAATGCAATTTTAATAAAGAGTATATTCCCATAACATAATGTATAGACAAGAAATGTGGGCGAATTTTAAAATTTTTCCAAAACAAGTTGTTAATATTTTAAAAATAAAAAAGATGGATACTTATTGTGCGTTTTAACTTTTTCGATAAGGTTTTTAGGTCAGACATGATAAAAAGGAGAAACAAATTAATTGTATGAAATAAGTGGTATTTTCTCTTAATAACCAAGTTTTTATCGTTTTTTGATAAATTTTACTTCCACAAAAAACACTGAGAAACTAGACAATAAACAAAAAATTATTGAAGATAATTTTGAAATTGGGAATTATTTTAATCATCTATTTTATATTTAACAATGAAAAATGATGAAAAACATTGGAGTTCACAAGTCTTAAATATTTATTAAATATCTCAGAGAATATACGTTAATACAATTTGGAGGAACAAGTGGAAACTAACTTTAATTATGTCCAACAGGAATATATAAACCTGAACTTGAACTAGGTCTTATCATTATCGCGGTATCCTATTCCTGTTGACAATGGCGTTAATTAATATGTAACTCCTCCATTCTGAGAATCTTTAATAATGTGAAATAAATTATTAAAGTTAAAAAGCTAAAATTAAATAATAATGAAATATAGTTTGAAGGCAGGGTTTACATTTACAAAATATGAGTATTGCAGTACTAAAATATAGGTGCCATTGCTACATAAAAAATTTAAGTCGTCTTGTAAGAAGTTAGGCCACCAGGGTGCATACGAAAATTTACATTTGCGAGAGATCTATGTCTATGTCTATGTTATTATAAAAATCAAGATCAATTAAATTTACATACGGCAGACTGCAGTCAGTTAAATGGCTAATTGCCGAATTATTTTGCCTAAATATAATGCCGCTAAAATACAGTTTAGAAATTTTCGAAATAATCTGATTACTCCGTTTATAATTTATGCCGATTTTGAATATTTAATTAAAAAGGAAACAGCAGAGTCGCATGAACAAGGTAACGGTAAAGAAAGTAAGCTAAATAAAGTGCAAAATCATGAGGTTTGCAGTATCGGCTATTTCTTTTTTTATAAATATAAACCTGAACTTTCCTACTACCGATATCGCCATAACACGATCGCCGCGGAATTAAATAGAATTTCTATCGAATTAGTGCCATATTTTGATATTGTTGTTGCAATGAAACCTTTAACATTGGTACAGCAATCTGAATTTTATTTAGCGCCTGTTTGTCATATTTGCGAGGAACCTTTCATGTCGTCATCGTTGTTTAAAAATATATCTTAGAGGGTTAGAGATTATTATCACTTAACGGGCGAATATAGAGGGCCGGCTCACAAATCGTGTAATTTAAATTACAAAATAGAAATAACTGTTCCGGTGGTATTTCACAATCTTTCCAGTTATGATAGTCATTTATTAATTAAAAGTCTAGCTACGGCCATTCCCGGAAATATAAGTCTAGTGCCTAAGACTAAAGAAAATTACATTTCATTTATCAAGTGGATGCATAACGATACTAATATTAAGTTTCGATTTATAGATTCATTTAGACTTTTAAATAGCAGTTTAGAGAAACTGTCCTCGTATTTAACGTATGATAATTTTTCAATTTTAAACCGTCAATTTGCCACAGGATTTATATAACGACGACCAAATTCGATTTTTACTTCCAAAAGGCGTTTACGCTTACGAGTATATGGATAAATGGACCTAAATTTAACGAAACAACTCTGCCACCTAGAGAAGCATTTTACAGTATTTTAAAGCAAGCCACGTATCCAACAAAGATTATCAACACGCGTGCAAAGTTTGGCGTGCATTTAACATAAAAAATCTAGCCGACTCATATATGAAATGTGACGTTTTAGTGTTAGTTTCTATTTTAAAAAATTTTAAAGATATTTCCTAAAGGCGTTACTGTCTAGACCCTTCGTGTTATTTAACTGTTCCAGCTTTTTCTTGGAACGCAACTCTAAATTATACCAAAGTTAAGTTAGATCTATTAACTGACATTGTTATGATATTGTTATTTGAAAGGGCAATTAGAGGAGGCATTAGCGAATGCGTAACGAAGCAAATAATCATTATATGAAAGACTTTTATCCGGACAAGCCTAGCAAGTTTTTAGGATATTTTGATATTAACAATATGTACGGATTTATAATGGGTTATTTGCTAGCCACCGATGGGTTGCAAGTGGCTCACGCAAGAAGAAATTGTCGACATAAACATAATGAATATTCCAAATGACGGTAATGTAGGATACGTGTTTGAAGTAGTCTTAGAATACCCGAAAGTGTTATATTTATTAAGAAATAGCTTACCTTATTGCAGCGAACATCGTATATCGTCACATGGAGGCAAGCAAACGAAACTGCTTTTAACTCTTTAACCTAAAGAGAAATACATAATTTATTATGTCAATTTAAATAAAGTTTTGGAAGCAGGCTTAAAGTTAACTAAAATACATAGAACCATCAAGTTTGTGCAATCCCTCTGACTTAAAAATACATCGAACTGAATACCATATTAAGAGCGGCCGCCAATAATGTCTTTAAACAAGATCACAGCAAACTGATGATAAATTCGGTATACGGCGAAACGATGGAATCTGTAGGCAAATACAGAGACGTAAATTGACAAAAAACTGAAATGGGAGATACGGAACAGCTTGTTATATTGTATTACATACGTTTCGTAATTGTACAATTTTCGATGAAAACTTGGTAGCTATCAAACTAAACAGAAATGAAGTACTTTTTAATCGCCCGTTCTACATAGGAACTTCAATTTTAGATTTATCTAAAACACTAATATACGATCTTCATTATAATTTCATGCTAAAATCGTTCCCGTTGGACAAAATAAGTCTTTTTATACAGATGAAGATTCCCTATGGTATTTGATGGACTGTGAGGACTTCCATTACATTACAACAACATAGGCAGATTTGACACCTCTACAACATCTATCTTTAATTTCGGAACACCCTCTATATAAGGGAATCAAGAACATAATCAAATGTGTAAAATACCCGTACTCATTTGATATTAGACGTTACAAATAAGGATTTTACAGGCTATTGCAAACCCCGTTTATAATAAAGAATTTTTTGAAAACCCCTGGTTTGCGAATGTAAAAACAATTTACAACTTCAGCTTCTCACAAACCCATGTTTGTTTCTATAAATAACTGGAAACCACCAAACCCCCCCCCCTTCCCGGCAATTTCAAGGCAAAGGAATACAGCATTAAATTAAATCGAGTGCAGAACTCTCAAGTGTAGACACGTAGTAGCGCGGAGTGACATCGTTAGGTATTGCCGTTTCCGAATTCACAAATTAGAATTAGTTACCTGTATCGACTACCCACAGCCTGAATCGCGCAGAATCAGGCTAATTGGCAGTTCTGGCTAATAAAATAGGAATTGGGTCAAATATTCGCAATCCTCGTTCAACTAGGCCAAAGGGAGCCTTTGAACGTTTGGGAAAGTACTCCAGGTAAATTATATAGGAAATTAAGGCAGTCATTGAATCCCGCTATTAAAGTCACGAATCTCAGCAATTACAAGTAAGTGACCATCTTTCTGTTATTAAGGCCATAATCCACCTGACAAACCCTTAAGTTTACTAAGAGGAATCCAACCCTCAACCTCCAATGTTTTCTGATTATCGTAATAACCATTCGCTGGGGAAGTTACTACCGTCAAGTCTCAGTTAGACATTTTGTTACTTAATTGTGTGAACTCTTTTAAATTTAAAATAAAAATAAACAGTTAATATAGTCAGTGGCGGCTCGTTCTAAAGGACACAAGGGCACGAGCCCACTTAATAAATTATTCAGTCATTCATCATTCAGTCAGTCTATTATTCT
The DNA here is from genome assembly GCA_024586415.1 of Phrixothrix hirtus. Lineage (NCBI taxonomy): Eukaryota > Metazoa > Arthropoda > Insecta > Coleoptera > Phengodidae > Phrixothrix > Phrixothrix hirtus. The sequence goes on along the minus strand of JAHWXV010208546.1, from coordinate 35 downwards.
TATTTTACATAGATTTTTATTTTATAACGGATGGT